>JAXDDW010000008.1:9212500-9422500 GCA_034670385.1 Hoplostethus mediterraneus
AACATTGATTTGATGATATAATTACCTCTTTTACTCTATATTCTCTATTTTTCTATCTTTGGTCTGCTAAGATTTTTACTTACTGGAGGTCCATTGACTCCTGGGACACCTTTTGCTCCCCTGGGGCCCATTTTGCCCTAAGGAGAGGATTATTATTTAAGTAATTATTTGGTCCAGTATAATGGCTTCACGGTAATGTTGTGTGATGTCACTCACTGCGGGGCCTGGCGATCCAGCAAAGCCTAGAGCTCCAATCTCTCCCTGAAACATAGAGTGGTTTTTTGAGCTGATTGACAGTTAAACCTGAACATCAGTCCCATTAAAGCGACTAGCGCTGTGGGGCTGATGTTCAAGCTAGGCTTTTCTTATATAATTACTATATTGCTAATTGTTACCCGATGAGCTGTGTGACACTGACCGGAGGTCCTGATGGTCCTGGAAAGCCAGTCGGACCCCTGGCTCCTTGCACCCCCTAAAAAATTAAAAGCTGGGTGTGGTTATAAATTCCTTTCGGTAATCACTTCAAGGTTAACAACCACTGATACAAACCAAAAACAACCATGTTTTCAAACTGAGTTGAGGTGGGTTTCCCTGATAAGAGGTTCTGCATAGCGATATCCAGCATCTTAAAGTCGTCCCTACTCACTATGTAGCCAATGATCCCAACGAGGCCTCTGGGTCCTTTATTTCCCTGGTTAGAGCAAAGACATGGGAATTAGAATCACATACAACAGCCCTCAGATCCTGAAAAGGACTGTGTGTGTGTATGTTAGATGCTGAATCTGACCTTGTCTCCTTTTTGCCCTCTGTTTCCCTGTGGTCCAGCCTCGCCTTGGTAACCCTGGGAGGAGAGGAAAAGGAGATTGAACACTGATCACCAGTTGAGATAAACAAATGAAGACAAAACCAAAAGGATAAACCAAATGTATCTTCCAGTCCTGCACTATTGTGAACCATTTGAATATATACACAACACTACTGCACTAATCCAGCACCAGCTACTACTGTCAAGGTGCTCTTGAGCAAGGCACTTAAATTGCACACAATCCACATAACATTAGAAGTCCTGGCCATTCTTACCCACTCACCCAGCTCCCCTTTGCTGCCTTTCTCTCCTCTGTAGCCCTTCAGACCCTAGTGGGGCAAACAGGGAGAGGTCTAAGTATCAAGCTGAATTAAAGACATATTCTGTAACCTTTATTTCCAGGTAAATGTGTTGTACATTATGTGGGTCGATCATTTAGAAAAAGGTGGTTTAAAAAGCACTTATAGTGTAGCTAGAAACTACATGTGTTGCAGAACCTATTTGACAGCGTATTGCCTGATAAAACCATCTCTTTTGCCTGTCTACTGTCTGTAGCCTCACCTGTTCTCCAGGTAAGCCTGGAAGGCCTGGGTTGGCGTTTTTCCCAGGGGTCCCATCACTTCCCGGTCGGCCCTGGGGCCCCGGCATACCTTGTGGTCCAGGACTTCCCTGGAATACAAGACATAACCTAATTCAACTTACCTGGTCACATGAGATCTTAAATAGAAGAATAGAATGATGACCGATAATTTCATTTTTTATTTTTTTTTCTATTCTATTGTATTCTATTGTATTACTACATATTATTCTATTCTATTCTATTCTATTCTATTCTATTCTATTCTATTCTGTTCAGTTCTGTTCTGTTCTACAATTTTCATCAACCATATGGCGGTGCAGTCAGTGGAGTTATACGTTACAATCGTCAAGTAATAAGCTGAATCTAAAATGTAGATTGTGGTCTAATGGTCTGCAATAGAGCAGGTGCTGCTATGATGATGAGACTATTACTCTACTGAGACACTGTGCCAAAACAATCACCCACCCGATTGCATCTCTTAACATCCTTATATGAAGCCATTACATTGTCAGTGGCCTCCACCCCTTGGCCAGTTCTCAGACTGTGTGTTGCTAGACTGAGTGTGAGTGTATACCGATCTGATTTATTCTATTCATTTCTATCCTATAGAAACCACGCTGTGCAAGTCAGAATGACTTTGTGATATTAAGTCAAGTGCATAGCAATGAGTTCTAGTAGATAAACTCCATTAGAGTTTATCTAATGGAGGCTGTCTTGTTTAATCTTCATTAAACTGGTGTGATATCTCCATTCATGCATCCAGATTTAAACCGTAACCAAACCCACAGGTTGACAGGCTAACAAGTAAAGCCTCATTGTAGACTCAGGTACAAATAAATCAGAAATACCTACGATTTTCCCTCGATCTCCTTTTCTTCCTTGCTTCCCAGTAATCCCAGGTGGTCCCTGGAATACAAAACCATCCATTGGCTTCCCAGCAATTCACTCTCTCTAAGTTGTATATTGTACACAGTCTGCAAAAGGTTAGACCTAGATAGCTGTGTGAAAGTTTTGGGGCACTGTCACTATATCTGTTATTTTTCTACTTACAATCGGTCCGTTGTCCCCAGGGGGTCCAGGAGGTCCTGGAGGACCCTTCAGTTTCTGAGGATGAAAAAATACACTCTGTTAAACTTTAGTCACTACACTCCTCATAGTACAAATATACTGAGTGTGTACTGTACTGAGTGTACAAAATATTAGGACCAATTGTTGCACCCCCCAAAATCCATGTCTCAACTGTCTAAAAGCCAAAAAATACTACAGGTTCAGTAAAACAAGATTTTTATTCAATATGTCAAGAAGAACACCTACCGGCCAGGCAGAAACCAACTTTTTGTAGATTTTATTTTTCTGCAAGGAATTGGCAGAGAAATAACACCCAGTTTCACTTTATTTTCATTCACAGATGACCCTCAACCAGGCATGCATTGAAATACTTGAACTTTCAGAAAATAAATATGAACACTATAACAATTTGAATGGGATTTTCCATGGAAATTCTAAATTATGACAGTAAAAACTACAAAATCAAACATATGTAGTTCACCAAAACTGTCTGAGATGGGATATATTCAGTGCTTTACAATGACTGAAGTATATTATATACGGACTCTAATGGTTCAACATATAAAATATTAATATTGAAATATATGTGAATAGATCAATATGTTTACAGTAAGTATACTTGCAATACTACTGAATACAAAAAAAGCAAAATAGAGATTTGAAATATTCAGAGATAATAACTGGAGAGTAAAAACTAATGTGGATGTCTGACTATCTGTTGTTTTGCCAAGGCATAATGCCCAAACAAACAAACTAACAAACAAACAAATAATAAACTAATAAAAAAACATCACTTACATTGCCAAAAGTATATTCCCTGTTCTCATTAACTTCCTGTATACTTGCTTCTCTATATATTCGAAAATTGAATTGTTTTATTAATGAAATGTTACAAAAAGTAAAGCATGATTAAATGTATTTTTCCAATTCACTTCTTATAATGTATTGCTTGTCACTATCTTTCAAACATCAATGTAAGTGTTACCTCAACTTCATAGTGTTGAGGTAACTAGTGAAGATGTGTTTTCAATCTAATTGTCATGTATCTTACGTCAGCTAATGAATGTACATACTCTCAGGAAGTGCATAGTGCCAAGGACTTTTGGTTTGACTTGTGCAGAGCCTTGACAGCAGCCTACCTTGAAATCCTCCCACTCTTCCTCAGAAGTTTTGAACACCACAATAGCAGGTATCCCAGGAGGGCCGATGGGGCCTCTGTATCCTGTCCTCCCGGTCCTGCCCATAACCCCTGGATAGCCCTAAGAAGGCAGAAAACAATAAGAGCTCTGGACAGTGCCATGGATATGGAATAAAGGGGCAGCGTTGATTACAATGGCCATATTCAGCAAGTAGAAAGAGGAAACTAAATGGCAAACACTATTTAATTTAATGTTTAATAGGACACATACTTTATCTCCTTTAGGTCCAGGAGGTCCTGTTAGCCCGGGTGGTCCCTGTGGTCCCTGAGTACAACAGAACAGCTACATCAGGACAACATGAAAAGAATCATCACCAGCAAACATCAATAACAAAGGGCATATGTCAAACAACTACGTTAAAACCTATCAAAACCTCAACTGCATTTTCGTTTACTTTGTCCATTACACTGAAACCAGTGGAACTAGAACAGTACGGACCTGCTTATGTTCATAGTCATCAAACATAGTTTTACATTATAGTATATATACAGTATATACGTACTTAGCTCCTGCTCTTATCCAGAGCTACTTACAATGAATGAGTAGAGGGGGAATGGGTTGTTAATGTTCACAGTGGTTGTTGTGGGAATCAAGTTTGTGAGCTTCTGGTTTTGGGGCAAATCTCCCAGACTATTGTTGTACTGTCTATGTTCAATAGTCACACACAGCAGATGGTAATGCTTCAGTGCTACAGTACCAGCATTTAGCCAGAGGAGGGAGCAGGTGTGTTTCACTAGAAAATACCAAACCAATTTGTGTCTGTCTCTCCCTTCTACCACAATGACACACACACACACACACACACACACACACACACACACACACACACACACACACACACACACACACACACACACACACACACACACACACACACACACACACACACACAGTTTAATGGTGATCAAACAGACACAGACATATGCTGCCACCGTAAAAATCAAATCAGCTCCTCACAAACTCATTTTTATCAAAGATCTTCACAGGAAATGAAATTCCCTATGTGATCTGTTGATGCTTTTTAAAATCACTTGAAATGTGAAATCCAGCTTTACTGATTGTCAACAGTCACACAGTTACTGCAATATATAGTCATTGTCTTACCCTTTGACCTCTGATCCCAGGTCTTAGTCCCACCCCTTGAGGGCTGACTGTGTATCTAGGTGGCTGATTGGCTGCTTGGCTTCTCTGCTGTTGGGATTCAATCTCTGGTTGGATGGCAGAATCCTCAGTTCTGTCATGTGTTGACTGATTGTTGCCCCCATAGATGTCAATGTCATCCTCATAACTCTCTTCTTCCAGTCCCTGTGTCTCTTTCCACTTCAGCCTCCATCTCTACGTCTATCTTAGCTTCATCTGTCTCATCTATCTCTGCATCTGTCCCACTCCCTAGTTCTTCGCTGGGAGGTTTCTGTAGTGGTGTTCCTGTATCAGGTGAAACCCTTTCTAGTCTTCCTTCCATTACTTCTTCTTCTTCTTCTTCTTCTTCTTCTTTTACCCTGCTGGCTGAAGCCTTACCCATCTCAGCTACCACGCCACTGCTATTTAATGCTCTTCCACTTTTTGATGTGGGAGTTATATCAGTCAGAATTGGGGTTGGATCTTCCTGAGGTGCTGCAAAGTCCTCTATTGCTGCTCTCTCCAGCAATACGTCTTCCTCTGTGGTACCACTGCCTGATTGGGGACTCTGGATGCTTGTAGCGCCACTCTCCATCTCTCCCGCTGAGATGGAAACTCTTGCTGGATGGGATACTGGATGTAGAGCAGTGACCACTGATGTCAATGCCTCCTGCCCCTCCTCCCTTGAAACCACCACAGAGATATGTGTGGATCTGGGAGAGAAGTGAGAGTCCTCTGGCTCATGAGAAGAAGTTCTTTCTGGGCTTGAAGATTCAGCATCTCCCCCTGTCCATCCAGATGAGAGGCCTGGAGCTGTGGGGTTCGCAATTTGAATGTCTGGGCTTACAATGGCTGTCTCCACATTTTCCACAAGAAAGACGTCAATCATCGTGGACCCCTCCTCGGTTGCATTCGACGGATGGTGAACTTGTTGTGGGCGCTGAGAGGTTCCAAGTGTTTGGGTGGAGAGTGTCTTGGTTATATTACTTTCTGTACCCCATGGTTGCCTGCGTTGTCCCTAATATGCCAGGGTGTGAATGTGAAGACTGCTCATTTGATCTTCCATTTTCAGCCAGCCTATCAGGAGGGAGGTCAGACTCTGGTTTGTAAATTGCACCCTGGACTATTCCCTTATTCACAGTTTCTGTTTTGTTTTTGTCACTGTCCGCTAAGCCTACAGTTTGTCTCTGAGTGTCCACGCCAGCCTGAGTTTTCACTGTAGCTCTGGTGTCTGAATCCTGGAGGTCTGGAGAATGATGTGTCTCGATTGGCTGGGCCGGCAGGGAAGTGTTGCTCACCAGATCCTGTCTCGTTGGTGTCTGGTCACTGGGACCAGTATGCAGAGTTGTGTTTCCAGAGGAATTTTCTGGTCTGGATGATACTCTGATCCCAGACTGAACTGTCACCTCATCAACAGCTCCTGGAATCTCCTGGAAAAGGTGGATGGGAAGAGAAACATCACCCAGGGTCACCAGCCTGTACTGTATACGCTGCACTGTAGCCTGCAGTCTCCATTTTACAGTCTCCAGTCAAAGTCAGGAGGAACAGTGTCTTACTACTGTCAATTCAATAATTAGAAAAGAGTTCATCTGTTATAAATCTATTAAAGAAATGACTACTACTACTAAATAATAATAATAGTAGTAGTAATAACAATTATGAATGCATATACATGCACTGAAATTTGGCATACAAGAATGAAGACAGTTGAGAGGTCAAAAATTCCCCTGGTAAGATCACAGACAAACATAAGAGGAACTGACCATGTGCAGTTGGTGTCCAAAACAAATCCAATTTTATGTTGTCTGATTTATTCTATTCATTTCTATCCTATAGAAACCACGCTGTGCAAGTCAGAATGACTTTGTGATATTAAGTCAAGTGCATAGCAATGAGTTCTAGTAGATAAACTCCATTAGAGTTTATCTAATGGAGGCTGTCTTGATAACCGCTGGCTTAGTGTTGTCCTTTTTAATGCCTGAAGCTTGAGGTGTACCAACATAATCTTCATTAAACTGGTGTGATATCTCCATTCATGCATCCAGATTTAAACCGTGTCTTTCAGACACGCAGATTATTTTACGGCATTTCTTCTTTATTGGATAGACACAATAAAGAGAAACAGGAAGGATGGGAGAGAGATGGATGACAAAGGTCCTGGGCTGGGTTTGAATGCCACAGATACATGTATGTGTATGTGCCCTAGCCAACAGAGCTACCAGGGGGGGGACATACACTCACACAAACATGTCAATATAGAATATAGATATTAGATGAAAACTGCATTTTCAAAATTCAACTGTTTCTGGTGGTGCTAACTTAGTTGTAGAAATGGATGAAGGACAGATTATCAAAGTGTGACCTATTACACAATTACAATCATCTTGAGAACATCTTACAAATGGAAAGCAAGAAAAAAATCCTATTCATTTTATAGAAGTAATATCAAATATCTGCAGGTGTGGCACTTCAGTTTGAATGGGCTTGACACAACTGACTACAACCAACCTTTTATCAATCAAACACAGTTCTGTTCAGTGTCTTTTGTTCTTAAATATTTCCAACTAAAGCTTGGCTGTAAGGTTCATCATCTTATGAGGAAAAGCAACAGCAGCAATTGAGCATCACTTCATGGGCAAAATACTGCAATTCAGACGAAGTAGTTTGTAGTTGACTGTAGTGCCTGGTACCTGTGTGTCTGTTAGAGCTGTACAGGTGGTGTTGTAGTCTTGACAGTGCTGCTTGGCTGCTGTGGGATCTCCCAAGACAAAGATCATCTGCTGGATGGCGCCCTGCACACAAACAGGAGACAGGATGTAACCAGGAGGGAACTGTGCTCAGTCTCAATTTATAGTCTCAGTCCAAAACTTGTGTTAAGATAGCTAATAGCTTCAATATTATTCAATAGTGAATTTTATTTTAATGATAGTAATAATTTTACTATATCGTTTCTAAAATGATTTGTATTGGTGTTACTGTGATTTTTCACTTTCCTTTCAAAATTTCAAAATTGAATCAACTCATTTGAATCAATCATTTTTCCAAGTGCAGGAAAAGCTTAGAAATGAGTAAAAGAATATATATAAAACTGTCCAATGGAGAGAACTTTATGATCTGTGAGACTATAGAGCAGAATGGTTACAAGCCAAAACAAAAGCTTTATCATCCCCAACAGTTAAAAGCACTGAAGTGTATTATTATTGTATTATTACATAAAAATTCACATAGAACATATATTAAATTCATGTAGTTGAACTGATGAAGTTATTTTAGTCCATAAACCACAACCAAATGCCACAAGAGACCTGACACACATTCCACCAAATGAGAGAATCAGACCAGAAAAGGACATAAAACACTGAGGTTAGACAGATAGTGTATTAGCTACATATGGTAGTCTGGACACTTTTGTGACAATAGATTGAAATATATTAGACTCCCAAGCAGACTGGAAGTGAATATTTGACATGAAGCTCAACCACATAATGGTAATGGTTGCCTCCGTTGGCCTGGCAGTTTAGAAACGATTATATGATGTGTCATGGGGTGGACCATGTAATGCTAATGCTAGCCTTATGTTTGTCTCCTTTAGCCATTGACCACCCCCAACAGCCCCAACTGTGCTGTGGATACTGCCTACACATTTGCCCTTGCCAGCCTACTGAAGGAAACCTGCAATATCTCTTGGAAATAAATGGATTCAAAAATGTAATTGAAGCAGTGACTGTAGCGTGATTGTAGAGCGCTTGCTATGGAAACAGACGAAAACACAACATCGCTATGATAAACAAATGGGGGCAGATCTGGTCAGGAGTGTAGTTATGTCAGTGGTGACAATGTTCAATAATAAATTGTAAAAAGGGTTTCAGTGACCAGTTTTCAAATACAATAAGTGTTAAAGGCAATCTTTTGGATTACAATAGAAACCAATGACAGGAGAACCATGACAAAAAGGTGATATGAGTCAAAGAGTGTATAATCCTGTGAGGATGCTAGAAAGAAAATGTACCCATTGTTTGGGGAAAGCATGCATCACTGCTTTAAAGAATATTTATTTCACTCTCACACTCCCTATTCAGCAGTTAAAGGTAATGTGAAGTTCAATGCCAAGAGTTTCTATGGTTGCACACTTCTCTCTGCGGGGCCACTACTCTGATGCTTTGCTGTGGCATATCTGATGTTTGCCACGACGAAAAAGAGAGAGACCTTTCCTACCCAACAATTTATGAGATTTGTCTCGTCAATGTGAAAATCTTCCTCTGTCTCTCATCCGCTCACAAGCACATGTAAAAAAAAAACTTCAAACCTGATCCAGGCATATTTGAGCTACTGGCAACACACCATGTTAAAACCACATGGAGATGCTGAGGCACAGTCATTACTAGTACCTACATTTCCAGAAAACCACTTAGATTGAAGGAGAAAAGCTGGTTGAAGATAGTAGATTCAAATGTGGTTGTAAAGGTTACGAGATGATCTTATAGATATTAGCTGGCATTCTACTTTAAAGAAAAAAAGATGAATTGTATTAGGCCTTTATACTCCACACATACTCCAGCGTGCAGCTGAGGGAGAATATCAAGCTCAAAATGACAGAAAGATAACACTTCCAAATCATCCTGATGTCATGAAATCCTCTCGTATAACATTTGAAAAATATAGAAAACTAAAGCCTTAAACCATACTAAGAATCTGCAGGATCTATTTAAGAATTGAATAGGTATCCTGCAGATACCCACAGTATTAAAGATACCTTTACATTTGCAACAATCAATGTTAGTCCTATGCATTCATCTATACAGACATTTGCAAACAATACAGACACAATTCATCTTTCTGTCAACACAGCTTCTATGCTCTACTGCATGTTATCATATTCAGCAAATTAACTTGAATGCATCAACAACATTGCCATTGAGACAAATGATATACGCAGACTTACGCAGCTCAGTAGCAGTAGTGCCACAATGGCGCCCTGCATGGCTTCTGATAAAGTTGACTTCAGGACTCTTCTGACTGCAGAGGGACAGTAGGTGTCTGTAAGTCACACTGCCTGCTTGCCTCATGCACTACTCCAGTGGCTGCACTAGAAAAACACACCCCTCCCTGGAGGACTGGGCCCAGTGTTGGCTTGGCTGCCCACACATTTACAGCCCGTAGCATTGATGATGAAATCAACAGGGAGAACTAGACACCCGAAGTCACGGCGAGAAAGTTGTCTCATACAAACACACACACAAATACATCCACTGGGTGACTCTGCTTCCTGTGGCAACACAGTGCCAGACAGTTGGACCACAATCCACCGCTCAGGCCATCAAGTGGCTATTGTCCAAGCGTCTGCAGAAAGTTTGTATAAACGCTCGAGTGTGTTGTCTAATGGGCCTGATGGACAGTTGGTATAAGTCCTGTGTTTCCCACGTGGTCCAGACTGCCAGAGCAGAGCAGATGGAGGGGGACGGTGAGGCTTTATAGAGACGTAGCCTCGTCATCAATAAGCCCTGTCACTGACGTGGGCCTGGGATGAAGGATGAGATGTTCCTACCCTCTCCAACCCCCCTCTTCATCTCGACTCCCCCTTATTCCTCACCCAGCCTCAATCTACACAAAAAGGCCTGAGTTTACAGATGTGTCAGCAGGGTTACTGTAAGGGTTAGTGTAAGCCAAGCAGTCCTCTTTTTTTTTTGTCACAAAGTTTCCAGAAACACACCAAGAGAAGACTTAAGCATTCATGGAGGTCCTAAGATTCAGAATTATATGTGCATGTGGCTTTTTATCTTCAGTTTTGTTAACCAATTAACCAACTGACAACATATACATTTGACTTATTTTGCACAAAACTACAGCTATCCACTTTGTTTACCATTGAGCTCTCTCTCCTTCACCCCACATCCCTCTCTTTTCTCCAGGGTGGGGGCAGAGGGAGGGGAAGGGAGGGGAGGACTGGGGCCCAGGTGAGGAATGTGGCATGAGGGTCAGAAGAGTGAGGGTCTGGTGCCTGAGGAGGGTTGTGGAGGGGTGAGGTCGGGGCTTACGGTAAAGGGTGTGTGGTGAGGTTGCGAGGCTCCTCCCAACAGCGTCAGGCCCAAGGTGCTGACCTGCAGTCCTGGGCCCTGTCGCCGTGTGCTCTCCTGTAGGCAGCAGTCCAGGTACAACTCCAGTCTGGACAGAGAAACAGACAGGGACAGGCTGTGCCACGCCCCGTCCCATAGTGGACCAGCAGGAAACCTGGGCGGACAGTTTCAGTGAACACAGTAGAGAGAGAAATCAGAAAGTACATGGAGAGAGGCTTTAAAGGGGTATAAGTATGTTTTTTACTGCTCCATAGCACAAAATGACCAAGACCAATGACTCAACGATTACTTCGCTAGGTGCTGGGATTTCTGGCTTTCAAAACTCACTTTTTGGCCCGAACAAAAACTCCCCACCCATTGGACGTTCACCTAATTCAGCTATACCATGCCGCAAAAGTAAATGACAACTCAGCATTACTATTACAGTAACTTGCATTGTGTACCTCTTCACGCGATGTTTCTGTTGAGTCTCTGCTCTAAATAGTTTGCTTACTCATCTCTTTTGTGAAAATACAACTTTAATGTTTACGTCAATTACAAGCCACCTGTAGCTGGAGGGGACATGATGGGTGGGTGGGGGGGGGGGGTTACATCAATTCCTATTGGTTGGTAAAGGTCAGTAAAGATCATAGATTACTTAATATGCTCTTAAAGTACAGGAAGAAATACTGTACTCAATACCTTCAGCTGTACCCACACCTGAGTGTGTATGCCTTCTTGCCTTCTATATACATACATTAAGTGTGTGTTTGTTAGTGCATGTTTATGTATTTCTCTATGTGTGTGTACATGTGTGCATGAGTGTGTTTGCTCACTCATAGTATTGCTCCCAGGTGCTGACGACAGTGAAGTGTCTTGGCCCCACCTTCAGCTGCAAAAGCTCCTCCCCTCCTTCCCCTAAAACGGCCAATAGCATCCGCTCCTCCGACCAGCAGCGACCCAGACGCAGACGCATCAGAAGACTCAGCTCATCTGGAAACCTGACATGTAAACATCAGCACATGCAACATACACACACACACACACACACACACACACACACACACACACACACACACACACACACACCTAATTTTTCATCCACTAGACATGGACAGTTGTGAGATGAGTATACAGGACAGTATAGTTTAAACCCATGGCGTGGTGTCCGAGACAGAGTGAAGACTTTCCTCATAGAGAGCCGTTTCACAAGCCAACGTAAACTTTACCACAAAGCTGACAGATTCAGACGGCATTAGTACTCAGAGGGTAAACAGTCAAGGTCAAGTTTAACACCAGAGCCATGAGGTAAATCCTTCCAACCTACACTTCATGGAAACGAAATCCACCCTAGGTAAATAAGTTCACTAAAACCAGACATGACCTTGTCAACTCTGTGAAAGTGAAAAATATCAAAAATATCATATGGACAAATTAAACATTACAGATTGTAACAGTATCAGTACGGTAGAAAATGTTCACTTTATCTTCTTTGTAAATGTATTGATAATTATGACTACATCTCATTGGTTTTCTTTAATATACACTTAGATACAAACATTACTTAATGCATGATTGCATGCATTTGCAGGGAATAAATAATAGTAGATTTGTGCATCAAGTGGACTGTCAGTTGTTAGACTGTGTGTAAGTGTACATACAGGGTAGTGTAGATAAGTACAGTTCTGTTCAGTGTTGAGAGTATGTGCCAGGGGACGTGTGGAGCATCAGTGATGGGAGGTGGCTACTTAACTCCAATGACATACCTGCTCTCACCAACACCCACGCTCACTACATAGACATTCACCTGAAATGTCACCACGGGGTAGTCACATCAAATCCTGTGTTGAATCCTACTGCTAAGATACTCTCTGGTGTGTAGAGACTTACTGAGGGCCGAATGCGCTGACTGTAGGTAGGAGCAGAGTAGCGTACTGTCCTATCTGATATGCTGGACAGCCTCGGTCATCCTCTGTTGCTGAGACATTGTAATGGCCGGCTGACTGCATGTCCAGCAGCTCCATTAGATCCACCTCTGGAAGGCAACACAAGAGAGAATGGATTAATAACCAATTACATGAAAATAACTGGGGTCATTTTAATTAAATTCATTTTTTTAGGAAGTTGACTACGAGCAACAAATAACCAACTGGACCAGCTCAGAGAAAAACAAAGTCTTGGAACTGTAGCCATTTACTAAAACTGTCTGAGAGGAATGCTGAAGTGGAATCACACCAAGTATGAGACCATCGGTATAAGATGCACCTCTACCTCATATGGACAAGGCTGCACAAAAGGCTTTAGTCTTTCCACTTGGGCGGTTCGAACTGGAATTGGATAGATGAAAATATGAGGGGAACAACTCCACCAGATTTCATGATTATCAGGAGGTAAAACAGAATGAAACTGATATGAAACTGATTCTACTGAGGATAGCAGAAAGGTGTTAGAAGTTATATTGTAAGTGGTTAATAAGAAAATAATAGACAACAGTATTTCAGATGCAGCAAAGTCTGCCTGACTCATCACCAGAATATCAGCAGTCGGACAATCAACAAATAATAGAGTGGTCATATATTTGACATCTTTTGGGCAAAGTAGATGAGGCACATTTTCAGTAACAGGCAACAAAGTGAGGCACAGACAGAAAATCAATTAAAATTTTTCTTAGCTACAAGCTGTTACTGTGCGATAACAGCAACAATGATGAGTCAGCGTCCTGAGCACTCTTGCTGTCAGAAGTGCCCAGCTGGACAGCTGTAGCAACACACGAACAAACGAGCACATCCTGTTGAACATTATTTCAACGTAGCTATCAGATATTAATCCAATCCTACGATTTCTTACCTCTCACTCGTGCTGATGGCGTGTTTCCGCTGCCCCTCCCATGATTCTCTGCTTCAGGATGGAGAGCACACTGCCATGGTGTGGCCATTTCCTGAGACAGCCTGTCTGCTTCCACCATAGACATACAGACTTGAACCCAGAGCACCAGGAGCACGCTGGCATGGAATCCGACCACAGTCATTCTGAAATTCACATCAGACCTCCTGGAGCTCCGACCACCCAGACAGAGCCACGTGGAGGACTGATGCTGGCAGAACATTTCTGCTGGAGACAACAGCAGCTGAGGAGGACCAGAGGGTTGGGCCTTACTGGCATCCTTGTCTTCCCTCCTCCGCTCTCCGCAGGGACACACACACACACACACACACACACACACACACACACTTTAAATACTGATCTCTCACCAACAAACTAGACATCTCACCTACGTCTCTGGTGGGCTTCCTGTCAACTGAATCTTTCTCATCTGGTTATTTTGGGTAGGTACACATACACATACACGCACACACACACACCCACACACCCACACACAAGCATGGGGTCCTTGAGCAAAGGGTGAGAAAACTATGTCAAAACTATGAAATGTCACAATATCATAGAATACATTCGAAGTTTTGGTCTGTATGATGCATCCAAGCATGGACTCACGTTACTATTTTCTTGGTTGCTAACAGCTGAGGTAGCTCCAGGTAGCTCCAGCCAAGTAATGTGATTGATCAACCATGCAGATAATGCCCATCAAGTACGGCAACCTGTGCTGGATTGTGCTATGTCAACTTGTGGTAACCAGCTAGTAAGTACTGTGAAGTTTCCTGCTTTCTATTTTTGTGAAATCCTTTCGGACAGACATGTTAGCAGTCATTTTATACAATTGATGATGTCCTTCTGCTGTGAATGTGGGTACCCATCACAATAAACAACGCCTCTTCAGGCATTACTATTGTTAAGTACTATCTAACTTTGAAAACCCAGAACAAAACTGCCATTGAGAAATGTAGCCTTTGAAAGTATTCAATTCTAGTTATATCACCACTACAGAAAAGACAATTGATCTCTCTTTAATGGTCCTTTAAACAGATATGCAAACACTTCTTTGTCAAAGTCATAGACAGGCATCATGATTAAAATACAATATAAACAGTGCAATAAATTAGACATGGATTTATTTTGTACAGTTTATCCTACATATTTACCAGAAAGCGTCTCTATCCAGGAAATCCAGGCTCAACAGGGAACTCTTTGGCTAGGTTTCCCCAGGCACAGATTAGGCTGTTCTGTACAGATTGATATCAAGGTTAGTCCTAAACTTCACTGTACATGTTAAGCATTGCCCTCTAAACTGTAGGCTAAAGCCTAATCCTAACCTGTATACTATGAATAAAGCCTTGTACTCAACTTAACACTCTTCAGTGGAGATTTCTCCACTGAAAGACCAGGACAATCTGTTTGGGACACCAGCAGGTTACTGCATGTGTGACAGGGTGGGATGCCTCTTCTGGCCCGTGGAACCTCATTCCAGATATGTCCCATATTCACATTTCAGAAACATGTCAAACTCAACATATTACAACAACACAACAGCACATGATATAAATATACATAAACTATCTTATTTAGGGGGAACAATCAGTGTTCGAAAGCTGGAATGTTCAAAGATATTGATAGTGAATGCTGGAAGTGAAAATAAGTGTTTTATGAATACATTGTTGGTCAAATGGTTTATAAATCCTATTTGACATAATGGACACAGTAAAATGAGAAAAAATCAGGCAGCTCTAAAATAGGCACATCTTTCATCATCATCATCGCTATCGTGATCATTACCATCATGCCAATACAAGATTTGCTACAGCTCAGAGCTAGAACACAGCGAAACACTTCAATACCTGTTTATATGGACCACAAATCAGACCTAGTACAGGAAGAATATGGCAAACAAACCATAGTGTGCCTGTGAATCGTCTTTTTGTAAAAACATCCAAGTTGTTGAAATCATTTGCATCACATGTATAAAGGACAGGTTAATTTTCATCGTTGTCGTCGTCGTCACATGAAAGAAGGCAACACATCCTGAAGAAGACACATCCTCGGCTCTATGTACAGGAAGAAAATGGCTTTAGTCGACTCTCTGACTTTGTACCCAGCAGCACACAACATCGACAGAGGTTATGCAACACAGGAACATTTAGAACGAACATCGGTTTGCCTTCGCATAGCGACAGGACACGCGCTGTCGGTCCCACAGACTGTCACACCTCAGGCCAAGATCATTATAGTCCATGAGCTAAACAGATGTGGATTAAAGGCCCGTATTAGTTCTCCACTGGGTCAGTCCTGGTGGTGGTCTTGTCATAATAGTTGTCATGCTTATTGACGTCCGGTGCTCATCTGGTCCTTCTGATTTTCACAGATCCTAACATTAAGTCATCATATTACTGCTGTGGAGATACACCTCTTAGATTTCAGAGGGAATACTGAGGCAACACATGTTTCATATACTGTAATCTGGTTAGGACTTGGAGCATCGTCATCACTCTACATTGCCAAACTAAACCTATACTGTGCTGCTCCAGATGAATTAGCCCCCTGTTTCATCACTACTCAGATCACGATGCACAGTAAGGACTAACAGCAACCTTCTCAAATTACCTGGAGATAAGAACCATAGCCTATAATATATTCCTCATATTACAGTTTTACATGCTACTTGTATGTTCACCTACACGCAACGCACTTCAATCGGTTCCTCGGGTCCAACGAGGAGTTAAGACGCCTTGAATCCTCCTTTCACCATATTTTGTTCAGATAACACTCAAAACACCAACTTGTGTGGGAACACTTGGCACCGTGTGGGTATGCCTGCCGTGAGCTACTTAAAGTACAGTATGTCTCAGCTTTTCTCTTGATTTGGCAAACATGCTCTGTGGAGAGCGCACACATAAGCGGGCACACACATACACACCCACACACATGCATGCCCCCGGCCCCCGCACGTACACGTGTACACACACACACACACACACACACACACACACGCACACACACACACACACACACACACACTGGCTGTCATGCTACTAGTACTGAGCATATCCAATCCTCAGAGCGACAGAGGAGCCAAAGCCTTGCCTCTCTGGTGACAAGAGTCCCATGTGGAGAAGCTGCTCTAAGGTGACCGGTCCTTCTGTCCATCCTCTTCCCTTTCTTCTTCTTCTCTAGGCCCTAGCAGCGGTCATCCTCGTCCGTGTCACTCAGCAGCTCGCTGGCGCCAACCGGACTAGCCTGGCCCAAGTGCTTGCGGAAATGCCCGTTAGGAACCTGCCAGGAGTGTCTGAGCTGAGGGGCGGAGCTTATGGCGTTGGCCCGTCCCAGGCTGGTTGCCATGGCGGCCTCAAAGGTAAGGGTCTCCTGCTTCTCGCCTGCCTCGCCACTCTGGAAGTCCTCATGGAAGGGGAGGTAGGGCTCTGAGATGTAGCGGTGAGGGGATGGGTGGCTCACTCCTGAACTCTGACCTCCCTGACCTCCAGATGACCCCTGACCGGTGGTCAGTGGCCCACCCTCCTTCTCCACCCTCCATGGGGTATCAGTCAACCCCCCAGGGCCGTCCTGAGGCTGGGTCCGGCCCTCGGAGGAGGCTGCTGGTGTGGGAGAGGGGTGGGCTCGGCAGACCAGAGGGGAGTAGGAGATGTGAGGCCGCGGGCGAGAGGGGGTCTGGGGCAGCTGGCGCCGGCTACGCGGCGTGCCGGTGTCTGAGGCTGAATGGGCAGGGCTGCCCGACGTGTTGACCTGCAAAGAACACATACACACTCACAGTTATATTGACCTTATGAAGTACAATACTGTGGGAAGCACTGCGGTATACTTCTTCATTCAACTTCAGCTTTGGGTTAGTAATTTAGTCCTATTGTAATCCTACCTGTCCCCTTAAGGCATGTGTGCGTCCTTCGCTAGGCGATCGGGACTGTCTCCTCTCTCGTGATTGGTCCTGGCTGCGCTCCTCAGAGTTACAGCGTGAAACGTCAGGAGACAGTAGGTGGCGCCGTTCCTTAGACCGCCCCCTCTCATGACTTCCCACGTCTCTGTGGTTGATTCTGGGGCCTGAGAGTCACGGTATATTGCAATTAGTCAACAAAAAGATGAAGGAAATAACACCTTCACTTACTAGATTTACTAGAAACAAATATAGCACTTTCATTTTTGTATCACATCTATTATCCTGGCAAAAAACCTTTAATGTCATGTTTTATTTAATTACATAAACATTAAAATAAATCTATAGTATGGCCTATATTATTGGTACTTTGTAACATACCAGTTGTGATAGGTTGGGTACATGATGAAGTGGTATATTAGATCTGTAGATTAGATTGTCTTTAATGCAACCGCTACTGATGCAACTGTAATACCTGAATGTCTTGTAGCAGGTTACTGTACAAACATGATTTGCACCACTGTCATTGCATACATAAACACAGCAATTAAGTACTGATCAACAGGGTCCTACACATTTTTACTAATCAATTTCCATGACATTTCCATGATACTGTCTATAGTGTCATTTCAATGACCACAAATACTCTCACAGCGGATTTATTTTTGGCCACCTGCAACCATCACTTGAGATGTAAGTACCTGTAATCAGGTATTTATTATTAATCTGGTTTAATCAAAAGGTACCAAAACCTACCATTAACCCAGCTGGATGTTGAACACATAAAACAAATTTCCTTGACATCTCCAGAACAGTTCACTTACCATAACATTCAAAATGGCCACCTCAGGGCCCATTGGCCAATTAGATTCCAGTATGTAAACGGTAAGAACATTGGCCATTTTAGATGTTATTGATTTATTTATTGTTTACTATGCATGTCCTGTATGTCCAACCCTGTAACCCTGACAAAGGTTGGTTTGTCAACTGTTCTTTTTGATTCATGCACCTTGGAAGAGCTGCAAGATGGCAGCAGATTTTTTGCTAGAAATCAAGGATGTGCTCTGAATATTAACTGGACTGTTTCAAGTGTTTCAACATTGCGGTATGGTGAACTGACCTCTGTAGCTCCTCTGCCGAGGCTTGTATGTGTGGTCAGGACTGATTTTCTCCAGAGAGTGCTCCTCTTGCCACAGGCCGTTCACACACTGATCTCCAATGGTGGAGAAGGAGCGCTTCATCAGCTTACTGTCTGCTGTTGTCCCAGACTACATACATACACAACACCCGGTTTGGAAACACAAACAACCAAGCATGACACATGCACATAAACACAGAACACATGTTGGGTTGAGAGAATAGTGTACATTGAGATTAAATTGCTGTTTTAAAATGTCCACCCAATCCATCCCAATCCAATTCAGGCCCTCAAGTAAGAGGTTCAACCCGGTGTACCTCCTGTAAACTGTTTTTTTATAAAGCACTTTGCAACACCAGATTTTTACTTTCTAAAGGTTATTAAAATGTATTACCTGTGCATCAACAGCCAGTCTCGGCATAGAGGACGCTCTGATAGACGATGTCCGCTGAGGCGATCTCACAATTGTGGGGTCCTGCCTGGCCTGCTGCAACACTCGGTTGTACTCCACTACCTCTGGCACCTACACAAATACCACAGAAGGAGATGGGGTGGGCATGTCTCATTCACTTAAGGATACCTTCAGGATATGGTACCCATTAACAACATTAACAACATTAGAGGGCAATCCATTAGAGGGAATTTGGGATGTGAGTAAACTAACTATAGACGGTTTGACTTCATCAGACCATCATCAGAGCATTATAAGGACTCTATCATAAGGAAGGAGTCTAACAACAGAAAGCTTAGTAATAAATACAGTGTAATTTAATGCGGTTGCTCCACTGACTTCTTTTTTCACTCAGTTGATGTTCAAAATAAAGACTACTTACTCTGCACTCACACTGCTAGCAACCACATCACCATGCTTCTGTTCAATAGATCATTTGAGCTAGATGAGTGCTAGCTATAACACTAGTGGTGTTGCAGCAATAAGCAAGATGAATACAGTAGCTAGGCTAGTGCACGATTGGCTGTAGGTGGATGATGTTGCCAAAACGTTCAGCTTCTGGTGACCAGTTTCAAGAGTTGCTGATGGTTAGATGTGCAGATATTCTTGTTTTCATGAGACTATGTCATTACCAGTGTGTGTAAATGGTGTTGGTGATGATGTGGGTGGTGGTAGTGGCGGTAGGGTAGATGGTAGTCCTCCTCCTCATCCTCCTTCTCCTCCATAGTGTGAGCCAGCGGCTGCAGGAACATGTCCTGGGGAGAGATGGGGCTCAGCGCCACAAAGCCTCCTCTGGTGCTGAGGGGATTCACATAGAGAGGGTAACTACATAAATGTGATAGTACATGTGCATGACTGTAAACACATGTGTATGAGAGCATGCGCGACGCCACACACACACACACACACACACACACACTCACGATGAAGGAATAACAGACATATTAGGTATAGCAGAGCGAGTGTCTGGAAATAGTGTCTGGCATTCATTATGTGTAAACAACACCATTCCTCTATTCCTACCAGCATAAATAACCACAAGCCAGTATAAATAACTATGTGAGGAGACTATAAATTGATGCTTTACAGAGCAGATCCCGCACTATGCGTGAGGAATGGCAGGGCTTTGGCACTGCACAGGATTTCTTGAGGCAGAGAGGACGCGTCCATACGCTGGAACATTGGAGCGTGTTTCTATGGGGAGAAGAAGTCATATGGGATGGGAAGAGTCAAGTCAAAAAAATCGTAAGCACTTTAAAACAAGTTAATCACAAAATGCCAATGCATTCAATTAAAAACAAAGGAGAACAAAAATCAAATCAGATGCTGTATATATGAATAAAGATAAGAATGAATAAGAACAAAAAATCCAGATCTGCACAGTACCTGTTCCTCCAGTTGTTGTCGGAGCTTCTTGGCCTTATTCTGTTTGTAGTAGTCCATGATCATCATGGCGGCATAGATCTTCCCTATGGTCATGTCACTGGCTGGAAGGGACAGAGGGTAGAGGGGGTATTTCCAGCAGCAGAAATGGTCAGACCATAGACATGACACATATTGTATATAATAGTGAATGCCTCTGGTGTTAGAAATGTACTACTACGGCTACTACTACCACTACTACTATTAATACTGTTATGAAATCATTTGAAAACCCTCCATATATGAAGTAATCTACTGTATAGTGGCAGGTTTAATGCTGATGTCACCTTTGTGGATGGGTACCAGCAAGTCCAACGTCTTCTGAGAGAGATGAGGCCAGATGACACTGATCTCCTTCTGCAGGTCAATGTCCATCTGACCTCGGTCCTCCCCTCCTGGAAATACAAACAAATAAACCCACAGACGCTCAGGCATAAACAAAGACACAAACACATACCCATTGTGGTAAACTTTTGTCTACATGTTTCTAACCTCTGGCTATCTTGACCTCCAGGGCAGTGCGGATGAGGGCCATGAGGGTGGAGGTGAAGTGGACGGACATCCCCTCATCCACAGGCATGTTCATCAGAACCAGCCTCTGATGGCAAGAGGGAGAGGAGAGACGGTCAGTCACAAACCAAAACACAAAGGTACAATCATACATACATAATATAGCTACAGATACAGGGTGTAAGTGTTAAAATTTATACCATAAACTGACATAGATGTTTTTGGAAATAGGTGATCTGTAAATTCTATGATTGGTTTGATTCAATTTAGATTGAGTATATTGACTGAAGCATGTACTGTTTATCTGGTTTGGTAAAAAAAAAAAAACAGACTCTACACACTATGCAATAAGACAATAGCGTTCATCTGCGATGGAACATACATGCATCCAGGGGACTAACACACACACACACACACACACACACACACACACACAAACAAACTCCACTGATGAAACACATACACACTGATGAAAGACTGGAGCTGAGGCAGGAGGCACATGCAGACACGTAAATGTAAGAAACAGAGGAGGAATGAAAGACATGTAAACATTTGACAGCAAACTTCCACCATTGACAAGTTTTAGCCTTTAGATGTTAACAACTTGCTCATTACGGCCTTGTGACAGGCTCCACCAAGCCTCTTTGATCAAGTAACAGCAAACAGATAATGATGTCTTAGTTCTCTGCCAAGATGCAAAGCGATACCAAAACAGGCAAATCATTGCTATAGCTCACTCATTATCTGCCAATGGAAAAACTCTGGAACAAAAAACAGTTTCAGCAAGCAATACTCCATAAAATCAACAGAAAAAATGCCTCTGCATATCCAGTGTATGACACAAAATGAGGTTTTAGCTCTCATCCTCATTGATCAATGCAGGCAGTGCCTGTCTACCTCCAGTGTTTAGTCTACCTTATATGCCACCTTGGATGGGCATTTCTTGCCGAGGCCTAGAGGTGGCGACATGTTGGTCAACATCTCATACATGTCAGTGTAATGGATACGACCACTGGGGGCGCCAGGTAGCCATGAAGATGAAGACAAGAAGGAGGATGAAGAGGAGAGGAGGAAGAAGAGGAGGATGGAGGGGAGGGGAAGGAAGAGGGGGATGATGGGGAGGTAGATGAGGAATTGAATGGCAGTGGAGGAGTCAGGGAGTGCATTCCCAAGGAATGGAGGAAGAAAAGAGCACAGGAGAGGTAAAACAGAGGAACAAAAATGGAGGAGATAAAAGAGAAAGGATTAATCCATGTCATCAGACATACAGAGAGTAAAGAAAGAAAAATCAGACTGTATTCTTTCTATGCTGCCAACAGGGCATAGAAATCTGGGAAAGGAGAAAACCTTGGACAGGATGAGCAAAGGAATGACAGCCTCACTGGATCTGGTACAAATACCAAATACTTTGATATTCTAGGTGTGTGTGCTTGTGTGTGTGTGTGGCACCCTATATTTCTAATATAACTTTGGTCTTAGATCTTTATTTTTTTTTGTTTTCTGCATTAGTGTTTTAAATTACTGCTCTTTATAGTATTTTTTTGATATTTAGAAACTTTTCATTTCATTATTTTTGAATGCATCTTTGCTTTACGGAATTTTGTACATGTACCTAAGACTTTTGCACGGTACTGTATGTATATAGATGTGTGTGTGTGTGTGTGTGTGTGCGTGAGAATACTGAACACCAACTTTAAGCCAGATCCAACAGGTAGAAAGAGACAGGCTTCCCCAAATCTTTACACCAAGTAGTCAAAAGTGAACTTCAAGCATTTTTAAAGTGCTTTGATAAAATACACATTGTGCATGTTCACTGATCAGCCTGGGTGCATTGGGGAGGTCCTGTGCCTTAGTACCCTAAGACTGGAGCGTCGTCATTCTTTGACCCAGGCAGAGCTGAGTAACACTCCCCTAAGGTCAAGCAGGGTGGTGATAGTTGGTAAAGGGAAGGAAAGGAGGGATAGGAGGAGATCAGGAAGGAAGGATCCCATAAGGAAGAGGCAGAGGGGATTTGTTGACGTGGGGGAACCAAACCTTGCATGCCACCCTGTGGGGGCAGTTCTTTCCAAAGCCCAGGGGAGGTGAGATAGTGCGTACAACTTTGTACATCTCCTTATAGTGGATCCTACCACTGGAAAGAACATTCATGTTTAGTTGTGAGTGATTACAGAAGTACAGTCCACAACAAAGCTGGGTGAGGCCTTGTCCTCCGGAGGAGAAAAACTGAAACAGTTTTAGAACATTAAAACAAAGTCATATTAATTAGTGGGCACATATGGATATCAATACACCAATAGAAAATTATTATTTATATATTATAAACAAAAAATAATCTATACGCTGGTGAAATCCTGTTGGCAATCATTTGCTCCATATGGTTGATGTTAGTCTGTTACAACCTGTCTGTTGAGTCTCTCACATTTCACAAGTTGAAGTTGCTCAAATGGCCTATTTAAACTGCAACAGTAGATCATAAGAGCAAGGGACTTAAAGTTAAGGAAGCTATGGTCATTTTCATATTGATATTGGATATGCCAACCAATATCAATCAATATATGCTGTAATGTACATTTCATACTGTACATTACAGCTGCAATCATACTGTATACCATGCTGTTATTGTACTACCTTGGTTGTGGTTTATTGTCTAGACTGTAAAACAGTAT
The DNA here is from genome assembly GCA_034670385.1 of Hoplostethus mediterraneus. NCBI lineage: Eukaryota > Metazoa > Chordata > Actinopteri > Trachichthyiformes > Trachichthyidae > Hoplostethus > Hoplostethus mediterraneus. The sequence goes on from JAXDDW010000008.1 coordinate 9,236,290, forward strand.
CATTGGACATCATTAAACATTGCTCCGCTCTGGTAACATCTGTGTGTGTACTATTGTTTTGCTTTGATGAAGAAGTGTCATAATACAAAGACTGAGAGACACTGACCAGGCGGCGCGGTCATACTCCCCCCAGATCCGGACAAACTCATCCAGATGGTGGGGCCCCAGGATGGAAGAGTCTCTGGTCAGATACTCAAAGTTATCCATGATCACAGCCACGAACAGATTCAGCATCTGGACGAAAGACAAACAGCAGAGGAAGGAGATGGCTGAGATGAGTGGAGGCTGGGCTTCCCTCAAGAGTTAGTGAGGAAAACATGGACTAGAAACGCTTGCTCTTTCCATGAAATACACTGAGAGGGTGAAACCATTTGAGAGCTTTGAACACAAATTGATTCCACTTCAGTCGTAAAGGTTAAAGAACCATTTTGCCTTTATCAGGCAGTTCAAAGTCGACAGAGAGACAGGAAAGACAGGAGGAGAAAGGGATATGACAAGCAACACAGGTTCTGGGCCACATCCAAACCCAGGATGCCAGGATGGCACCAGGACACCAGGATTTCACCAGGACACCAGGATTTCACCAGGACACCAGGACACCCATAAAAAAACATTCTTAACCCATGAGATAATTGAGACTCTTTGCATGCCTTTAGACTTTCTTAACAATAAAGATGGTTATACACATCACAGGTAAACTTGCTGTGTGTTACAGGAGTTAATTACTGTACATACTAGTTTGCCTGTCTTACCAGAAATGAGCTGAAGAAGATGAATGAGACAAAGTAGAAATAGGCAAAGTCTGTCCCACAGCTCGCCTCCTGGTCGGAGGTCAGTGGTGTGTGGGGGAGAGAGGTGTCCATCTCACACTGCTGTCCCCCCAGACACGACAGCATGATCTCCTGCCATGACTCCCCTGTGGCACTCCTGGACACACACACACACACACATTACACAGCACCTGGATGAGTACTTATTAGGACTCAATCCAGCTCATGGTTTATTATCTATTCTGCCATCTGCAAAGCGCTAACAAGCATCAGACGTCATAGCAGTCAGTTTCAGGATCATGAACGGTGGTTGTGCAGTCTGATGCACACATACACTGTTATGTTGTTGTTGTTTTTATTGTCCTTTTATTGCCCTTTAATGCCCTTTTTTATGCAATCAGTGTTGTTTTTATTATTATTTTTTTATTATCTATTATTATCCTTTTCATGCATTTGTATTTCATGCATTTGATCTTTCAAGAGCTACGGCGCGTGCTTTTCATTGCATTGATCTGCACAGACTATTTTTAATGCACATGACAACAAACATGAACTTGAAATGAGAGTGCAAGTTGCAATGTCAAAACTGAACACTTCAACTAAGTGAGCCACTTCAGGACTTGATCTGCGCATTCCCGTCACCAGATGTAGACCTCAAATGCTATTTGCCCTTGGGTAGTTAGCTAGCAAAGTCTAAGCCGTAACCTTGCAACATTACTCAGAGTGTGTTAAAGAATGTTATTTAGCTGTGTGTGTGAAGTGTGTTTGGATCATTGCCAGATCTCAATTTAACTCCTAACAGTCCACTCCATCAAGTACAGCATTGAGTGGCCAAGTGGTCAATATCAGGTCAGACCATTGACTAGCTACCGAGCTACCTGTGTCCAAGCTACCTGAAGAATGGGACTATAGATCCAAAGGTGTCCTACCTGAAGAGCAGCATCAGAGCACCAAAGAAGGACTTGAAGTTGTTGTGCTGGTTGATGTGAGTTTCCTCGTTTAGCTTAATGTTCCCAAACACCTGTTGAACAACAAAGGGACAAATTTCGGAAATTGCTGCCAAAACACACAGACAGGCAGATAGTCAGAGATAGGCAGACAGACAGGTAGTCAATCAAACACAGATATACACACATGGATATATATTTTGGATTTGTGGGTTGTGGTCTATGGAGGGTAAAATGCGACAATATTAAATAAATAAATCATTAAATAAATCATTAAATGTGGAAATAATTAAATAAATAATTAAATAAATCATTAAATATGGAAATAATTAAATAAATGTGGAAATGAACAATTAAATATATTATATTCCCCATTTTAATTAATGAATTGTTCATATATTTCCCCTTTTATTTAATGATTTATTTAATGATTTATTTAATGATTTATTTAATGATTTATTTATTTAATATTGTCGCATTTAACCCTCCATAGTGGTCTGGTGTATATATGTATTCATAACAAAATGCCACCAAATTGTATATATGTTAAATAACGTGTCTGGAGAGAAATGGAGATTGATCATGCATCTGTTTGTGCTCCTCCTGACCTGCATGCCGATGATGGCGTAGATGAAGAAGAGCATGGCGATGAGCAGGCAGACGTAGGGCAGGGCCTTGAAGGACTGGACAAAGGTCCACAGAAGAATCCGGATGGTGTAGCCCTGCCTCAGCAGCTTGATCAGACGAGCCGCTCGGAACAGCTTCAGGAAGCTCATGTTGAATGTATCAACAGACTGGGAGAGGAGGGAGAGAGAGATAGATGTTTACTGGTGATGGTGAGTGATGATGTGAGCGTGACACTGTTACTGCACCGTCACACTTCACAGTTGATACTCACAGGTACACCATATTCATGTTCACATAAATACGGAAGAGTATTTGCACCGTACACTTTTACTGCCAGATTTTCATTCACACTTATTAATGTTGCTGTTTTTACCTGTAAGTCTACCACTATCTCAGTGATGCTGCCCAAAACAGTGATGAAGTCAAAAATGTTCCATGTGTCTCGAAAGTAGTTCTGTAGAAATAGGGGAGGTGTTGTCAGTCATTTCAGGTACTATAGCACAATAAGATGATTGCGTTCATGTTGAGACTGTGTCCAGCTCTTTCCTCTCACCAGAAAGCCAAAGGCCATGATCTTGAGGACACACTCCACCGAGAAGAGAACAGTGAAGGCTGTGTTCAGGTGCTTCAGTACAGCCTCGTACGCCGGCGGGGCAGAATAGTACTGGAAACACAAAGACAGCAGAGGTAAAAGTACAAATAATCTCTATGAGGAATAAGAGATAAAAAACGTGGATTATTCCCTGACCTATTCACTGTACCCCACTGGAGCTCAACCCCTTCCTCTGCCACGTCACAAGACCAGCACTATGATCAACAGACCTTCAGCCTGTAGAGCTACAGGTTGATGGAAGATTCCTTCAGACCCATAAATAGTGCCTTAGTCTCAGACCTCTCATCTGTGGCACTATAAAAGGAGTCATTCCTCTGGGGGGCAGCAGCCACAGTTAATGAGGTCATGCTAAATAGCGGCCCCTGGACATTATAGATCAATATTTAATACAGGCTGAGTCACCCTGCGCCTGTCTGTCTGCCAGGCTGTCTGTCTGAGCAACCAGCACAGACCACAAAAAGGCCAGTTGTGGGAGTAAATACTGGTGAGAGAGGGATGGAAAAAAACCTAAAATATCAGCAACCAGTGTCTAGAGGGGAGATCAACAGACCCAGATGCAAACATCACAGCACAGCGGTGCTCCAGCACTCCTATAAAAAGGACGTGTCAGTTTCTACACATCTGTGTTTCTTGTTAGGGATGACACATCTTGGGTTACTTTAAAACCAATGTGTTAACAGTCACATGTTCATAAGATTGCGTGTTGCTGTTAAACTGTGCTGTGTTGCTGTGTTTGCCTATCATAGCTGAGAAGCAACACAAGATGTGCTTTCCCTAATAACAAACATGGACGTGTGGAAAATGACCTAAAAACCTAAAAAAGAGAGTTATATATTTATATCGTTACATCATTATGACTCATCCTTTTTTGATTTTGTTTACGCTTCATCGTCCTCACCTTCATCATCAGTACAATGGTGTTGAGTGCGATCATGGCCAGGACAGTGTACTCAAAGGAGGGTGACACGACAAAATGCCACAGACGGTACTGGAAAGTGTGTCGGTTCTGGGGCATGTAACGGGTCAGCGGCTTGGCGCTGATGGCAAAGTCTATGCACGCCCTCTGAGAATACAGAGACAGGCACGAAACAGTCAAAAACACAACATGGCAGTCTCACAATCTTCTACTTTTTTATTATGACATGGTTCTTTGTTTTCTGTGTCTCTTCAGTTTGAGTCTTCGGGAGTAAACATGTTTTTGACAGGGCCGCTTATTTGTTTTCAAAGGGAGACTAAGTACATCTCATTTATACTGTCTGCACAGACTACACAGCGGTTTCACAACAGCTGCAAAGCTTTACTTTGCATAAAAGAGAGAGAAAGAGAGAGAGAGAGAAAAGAAAGAAAAGAAGGTGTGACTTAACTCAGTGCTAGAAAAACACAAAACACTAATTATATTTGTAAATGAAATGGGAAGAGCTAAACTCCTACACAGACTGCTGGAAGGGAACCTGTGGGTCAATATACACATACCATGATTCTGTATGTTACATGTGAGTTCTCTCTGTGTGTTTTATGGGATTTTCTCACATACTGACCAGGAGTTTCCATATGATTAATCTCTAAACCATCACTGTCAGGGGAGAGGAGTCTACTGACAGACAGCCAGTGTCATTATAATGAGTGTGTTACATTCTACCTAGCTGACCTGATCACTAGCTAGCACCTACACTGCAGCCTGCCTGCCTCCCTGTCACTGTGTTGTGGCTTACCGCCAAAACGTCTGAACTTTACGAAGGAATGCTGACGTTTCCCTGTGGTAGAGAGCCATACTGTAGACGCTTGCTTTCTGTGCCTTCATCTAGCTCCCTCACCTCATTCTTTTCGAGGCTACACTCCTCCATCATCTTATCCCCCTGTTCCTGGAAGGTGATGATGATGAGAGCCACGAAGATGTTGACGAAGAAGAAAGGAAAGACAACAAAGTAGATGACGTAGAAAATTGACATCTCCATCCTGTTGCCACGGCTCGGACCTCTGTCCTCCTCTGTCACGTCTACTGAGTGCTGCAGGACCCTGGAAGAGAACAGACATAATAATAATAATAATAATAATAATAATAATAATAATAATAATAATAATTGATGCACATATGTGTTACAGCAGTTGTCAATACAACATGCTGTAATATTTGTCCATTGAGGTGGGGTTCAAATACCCATTTGGTATTTGGTTGAGGCAATCGCTTTTCATTTTTTCCACATGGCTGAATGGTACAACCTTGTTAGCATTTTCAAATGCATTTCTCTGACTGTATCTGTATCTGTAGCAAGTGGATTAGCACTCATCCACTTCTTGAAGTCGGAGACTCACTGTGGCCATCCCTCGCCAGTGGAAACAGTAAAGAGAGTGAGCAGGGCCCAGATGACGTTGTCGTAGTGGAACTCGTGTCTCTTCCAGTCTCTTCGCTTCACCTCCTTCTTATCCTTCCCATAGTCAATGTAGTAACCCCTAGAGGAGGAACAGGAGTAAGAATGATGTATGAGTGGAATATTACAATCCAGAGTGTGTGGTTATCAAAGTGGGTCAGTGTCAGAAATCCACATCTGTTCAGGCAGATCAGTGGCCACTTACTGGCAGTCCTTCTCTGTATCCTTTGAACCGTCGGTACAGTAGAAAAACTTGCCCTTGAAGAGCTGCACGGCAATGACGGCGAAGATGAACATAAAAAGCTTATAGACGATCAGGATGTTGAAGACGTTCTTCAGCGATGTCACCACGCAGTCAAACACCGCCTGGAGGAGAGGGATAGACGGGATAAAAACCCACGGGGTAAGATCGGGGACCGGGGTCTGTGCAGAGGTTTGGGACACTGTAGGGACAATCAAGCAGGGGAAGCCAAGCCAACAGAGGGGAAATGACAATCCAGTGTCACCGTTATCATGGCAAAAGACAAAACTTCAGCATCAACAATTCAAATGCAGTACTCCATGTATGCAGTATACGTCCCTACCGCCAATATACTGCAAAAAGAAGATTCACAGATTCTGTACCCTGACAAACGTGTTCACCAAATGCTATTCAGTGGCAGTGAAAAGTCTACAGTACAAAGCTTTATTTCCTCTATGCTCCATTGTCTGACTGTACTGTATCAGTGACTGTTCCCTGATGACTACCTGTTATCACACTCCCTCATACAGCACCAACACCCCCCCCCCCCCCACACACACTTCTTATCAGCCATTTCCTGCCTTCATTTCTGACAGCTGCAACTCTCCCCTCATACTCTCCTCCTTTCTCTTCCCATCTCTCTTTCTTTCTCATTTTCCATTATTTATTATTTGTTCTCCACTGAGGACCATATAGTAGATAAGTGTCGTAAATATTTTCATGTGTTATCCCCTGAGTATGCATGCGTATGAATATTTTAGCATGTGTTTTGTTCATAATACAATGAAATCAAACCCTCTCCTGTCATCGCCTCTCCCTGCAGACAGACTAGGTATGACATCTGGAGATCCCAGCCCTGACAGCAACTCTTCATGCTCTGGCGCTCACAGTTTATCACCTCATCTGTCTTCTAGCCCTCTCTCTACTCCCAGGTCCACAAAATATGGCAGAAAAAAAGAAGAGGTGTCTCAAAAGAAAGGAGGTGTGGTTCTGTAAGTGTGTGTATGTGTGTGTGTGTGTGTGTGTACAAGCCTTATCACACAAATACACATGCAGGTGCCCACACACACACACACACAATCCTTGGAGTCCTGGACATGAATATGAATAGGCTGTGAGCTGTACAAATGGTTGAAGGGGGAAAGCAAAAAAAAAAAAAAAAGGATCGGTGCAAATATTGAATTGTACACTGCAGTTAAATGTCAAATACACAGATCCAGGCTTGAGATCTTCCATGTACGTTTATTTACTAGCCCATTTACTACAAAGGAAAAACACTACTGGGAGAAATGACAGACAAAGGCAATGGATCTCTGACCTTGAGTTTGGGAAGTCTCTTGATGGTCTTCAGAGGTCTGAGGACACGCAGCACTCTAAGAGATTTGATGGTTTTAATGTCCCGTCCTTTGTTGTTTCTGTGCAGGAAGACAGACGGTATGAGCCTCATACCATAGCACAACCGTTAAACACTGCATTTTCTGGACAGCCCTATCTGAATAGATTTGATCTGACATGCTGTACTCATGTTATATTCTGAAAGTGGTATATGTTTGAAAATGGAAATAAGAGAGGTAGTTTATAGCTTTTACCCCATCACATTGCTGCTGGTCATTCCCACAGGGGCATCATCCACGGAAGTAGAAAAACAGGAGAGAGAGAGATGGACATGTATGAAGAGCTATAATGCCATAAATAAAATGGAAAAGATGACTGCATTGCAGGGATTGTGGCCAAGAACACGAAGAGGCAAACTTAGTAAATGTGCAATCAAACATGAAGCCAAAGTTGGGGTGTTGGGTGACTGCAAAAGTGCGAAAACCTGTTTGACTTATGATTGATCCCTAGACACTTTTAGGTTGAGATATATGATTTATTCGTGTGAGTGTTTGAACTAAGTCATGTGACTAACGTGAGGGCGAAGGCCACCAATGCTCCGATCACAACGATGAAGTCTAGAATGTTCCATAGGTCTCTGAAGTAGGAGCCGTCATGGAGGATCAGACCCTGGTCGATCATCTGTGGACAACACAGGGCCATGCGATGAATAAAAAGTGTCTGCAAAGGTTGCAAGGTTGGAGTCAATTTCCTTCAATACACTCAACTGGAAACGTGATATTAACTGCTAAGTAATGGTTAATGATATAACATCCAATCCACCTCCTGAATTGATTGAATTGAAAGTGAACTGACCCTGATAAATGTGTCTGTTACTCTGTCTGTACAGTATCTTTCCATGGTTATGCACCATTATACTTTTACACGCCATCAGTAATCACACAGTAACTCACCTTCATCATCACACAGTGACTCACCTTTATAATCATTTCAAAGGTGAAGACTCCAGTGAATACATAATCAAAATACCGCAGGACCTGTGAAGTCATGGAGTGTGAGAAAGAACATGTGTAAAAGAGAAAGAGAGAAATTGCGATACAGAGTGAACAGTTTACTTCACAGCCTCTCAGCTGGTGGCTTAGTATGACTCCTCAGCCGATGGTAATCCAACACAGTATGATTAGCCTCATTTTACCAATTTTACCAAGGGGTCTTTTGCAAAGCAATTTAATGAAATGTTTAATTTTTTTTGTTCTTTGGCTGCTTAGTGTACACGGAGGCTATGACACCCAAGGCACAAATTGATAGTGATTGAAATCTTATCTCAGCAGTTACAAGAATAACACAGTAGATAATGAAATCATTAAAACTGGATTATATTAAGTCATCAATGTTACAGTTGTTCTTCTGACTTCTTCAAGAAATAAGGCTGTGATATACACGCATACACACACACACCTTATTCCAGTCAGAGGAGGTGGCCACAGGGTCTTCAGCAGCCAGTGCTATACTGCTAGCAGCTATGACCAGCAGGATGCACATCTCAAAGTACCTGAGGTTCACCACGTAGTGACACGCTCGACGTACCCTGAGTGACAGGAGGTAGAAGTGTGTAAGGGTATATAACATAACAAGGAAAGTGAGAATAATAAGACTAATTTTACATTGCATAGTTTCACAAGGGAAAGCAGAGGGGGACTTGTGAATAACAAGGAGCACAATTGCAAAACATTTTCATTATTATCTGAACTGAAAAGCATGGAGTACACTTTGCAAATGCTCCAATGGTGTGAATTTTTTAATGACTAGCTCCTCATCGCACTAACATAAAGTAATGCACTTCTAAGGAGTCTGCACTTGGGGACACTTGTGAGAAGGCTACTCCAACAGGAGAGGCAATTAAAAGGACAGTAGCCTCCCATGAGAGGGTGAGCGGTGGCAACCTACGGGTTGTCAGGTTTGAAGATGAACATGCTGTCAGGGGTCACAGTGTTGACAGTGGTCTCCTCTGCATCCTCCTTCTCTGACTTACAGGCTTCAGGGTCTTTACTGTTCACTGGGGAAGGACAGGAGAAAATGAGAGAAAGGTTGTGTGGAATGAGATGGGTGACAGGGTGTGGGTGAGGGGTGGATGAGTGAATGATGGGTAGGAATGACAAAAAGAAAATCGAGAATAGCCATGAAACTTTACCTGTTATAGTGGAGAGCTCCATAGATGACTGGACATGTGGCACGTCTATAATCACACTGGAGCTGAGCTGAGGTTTGTCCTGGTCCAAAAACACTGCAGTACTATGGTCTGCCTCCTTGCCTCCCTTATTGCCCTCTGGGATACTAGGGATCGAGGTCTGCTGGAGAGTGGGCAGGTCTGATTGCTGAGGAGGCTCTTCCTGCTTCTGAGGGTAGGGGGCACTAACCTGGGTGTGGGTGTCTGGTGGGTCAGTGTCTCCCCCCTGGGTCTGGTCACCCTGTCTGTAGATACACAGAGAAAGACGTTTACCATGTAGGTATGAAGAGTGTTGTATATTGATGAAGTGTTGCGAACTATCTATTCAATAGACTTTATATTAAACAGATATTTGGCACACTTAATCAATAAACAATACTGCCAAGCAAAATTGCCTTACCTGCTCTCTTCAGGTTGGCGTGTCTCTCCCCCCTTCTTTTCTGCTCCCACTTCCTTATCCTCTACTTCCCCTGGATTTCTCCTCCTCTCCCTGCTGACGGAGCGACTAGTCAAGTAGCTTCCATCCCCTGGAGATGACCCCTGACTTCTGGCGACAGTTTGAAGGTCACATCGATGCTGTGCCCTCCTGCCCCTGACCCCACTATGACCTCCCATCTCAGGGGTCAGGGTGTCACTGTTATCTGGAGGTCGAAACTTCTTCACTGCCCTATGCCGCCGTTCACCATTCAACCTGGGGCTGCAACGCTCATTAAGAGGGTTGTGACTCTGATTGATGCCTAGCTTTCCACTCTCAGAGATGGGCTCTGCTTCAGGAGGCTCTGGTATGGCCACGGACGTAGAAGGGTCAGGAAGGGAGGTGTTAACGGGATCCAGTGACTCTGGCACTAACACTGACATCGGAGGTTCAGGTATGCCACCAGTCAGGGTGGCATCCAGTGGCATATCCATGGGCATGGAGGAGCCTGAGGCCTGGGGCTTAGCTGGGTCTGCCAGGGGGTCTGCCAGGTTCTTGAGGCTGCCTGAAGGGGTGTTCTGGGCGGATTTGTTGTGCAGTGACAGTGGTTGTGGGAGTCCAGGCTGGGTCTGGGCTGAAGCAGGAGGCCCATCCTTCTCCTCACTGGGGCTGCTGAACAGGATCTCTCGGCTGGACATCTGGCGGTGTCTACGCAGCTGGCTGGTCCTCTGCTCCCATACTGACATGGTCATCCTTCTTCTCCTCTCCCTCCTGGACATGAAAGAGTTAGAGGGGTTGAGAGGCGGGGGTGGGCAGCCCTCCCTGATGCTGCCCTGGGCCTCCTCCAGGGAGTAGGAGTAGGCCGGCCGGCTGCGGTGGATGGCTCTTTTCCTGTACAGGTAGGGCCGCCTCCTCCGGCTGCCACTGGAGAGAGAAAGAAAAGACACAGTGTCAGTATACAGTAGCAGACTGAGGCAGTTTAGTTATTATATACAGCGCCAAGTTTAATTTTAGAGATTTAAAGATTATCTTTAGGTTACTGTCTTAGTGTTAGCATTTGATTTTAGACATTTACTTTTTTAGACTGCAGTGTTACAGTTACCCCTTTGAATTACCTGCATTCCTGTATAAATGGTTTAGAGAATATGGTCTGATCATCTAAGTCATAAAAATGGATGCGATTTGTATGATGTGATCTGACAAATAACAAAATTGTACTTTTACATGTGCTGTATGAGGACATGGTTAGGAAGTGTTTTGGACCATTCCTTCTTACTGAACTGTTTCAGTTCATTGATATTTTTGGGATATCTTGCATAAACAACTTGCTTCTGGTCATGCCACAACATTTCAATCGGGTTAAGGTCAGGACTTGGCCATTCCTCTGTTTACGCCATGTAGATTTTCTTCTGTGTTGGGGTCATTGTCATGTTCCATGACCCAACCTCCGTTAAGCTTCAGATCGTGGACCCTGATATTCTCCTGTAGAATTTGGACTTCATTGTTCCTTCAATGATTGAAGCAGTCCAGGCCCTGAGGCAGCAAAGCAGGCCCAAACCATGATGCTCCCTCCACCATGCTTCACGGTTGGGATGAGGTTTTGCTGCAATTTTCGTCTCATCTGTCCACAGAACATTGTTCCAGTAGCTGGTTCCAGTAGAACATCCAGGTGGTCTTTGGCAAACTTGAGACGGGCAGCAATGTTTTCTGTGGAGAGCAGTGGTTTCCTCCTTGGTATCCTCCCATGAACACCACTCTTGTTTAGTGTTTTGCTTATTGTGGACTCATGGACACAGATGTTAGATGCCAGCAGATCCTTAACTGTTACCTTAGGGTTCTTTGTCACCTCCTTGACCATTATATGCTGTGTGCTCTTGATCTTTGCTGGACGCCCACTCCTAGGGAGAGTAGCAATGGTGGTGAATTTTCTTCATTTGTATACAATCTGTCTAACTGGAGACTGATAGAGGCCCAAGTTTTTGGAAATGCTTTTGTAGCCATTTCCTGTTTTTCTTCAGAGGTCCTCTGAAATTTCTTTCGATGGGGGCATATTCCACTTCAACAGAGCTCTTTGATTGATTGGATCTCCTGACTTCAGTGACTCCTTTTCAAAGTCATTATCTGAGAGGTTCACATAATGTTTCCAGCTTGTGTGTGTGTTCAATAAAAACATTTTTTGTGTGTTATTTGTTAAATCACATTGTGTTTATCTATTGTTATGACTTAGATGAAGATCAGACCAGATGTTAGGAGCCATTTATGCAGGAATACAGGATTAGAATTCAAATTCAAACATTTTCTCCCACTGCACTTGTTGATCCATTTGCATTCTGTGTCTTCACCTAAAGGCTAATTTGTTTCAAAATACATTTTCCGAATGCTTTGATGGACTCAAATAAATACTTTGATTGATACTGCTTCCCTTTTTATTTTATGAAATGTAAATTCGTAAACAAAACATTTATATCGAGAAATGAGTATTACATAGCAAAAGCTTTGGTCTGATGTTCAAGCGCTTCATAGACAACAACAAGCAATTTCATTTCAACATGAAGCAATTTACTGGATCAATGAAGATGTTATGTAATAAATGAACCAAACCAGGAGGCGTTGTTGTAACTATAATAAAAGAAGTGAGAGATGCAGAATGAAACCAGTGGAGTAGATATAAAAATGCAGAATCAAAAAGATTTGAGAGTTTGGAGGTACAGGAAAGAGCATGAACAGAATTTGATACAAGATGAGTTTGATACAACATTTACCCAGTTAAGAAAATCAGGCAGGCGTTTGTGAGAGATTCAGAGAGCTGAACAGACAGTGTTACTTACTGGTGCGTGGACTCTTGTGTGGTCCGTGTTATCAATGAGCGATTGGTTGAAAACAAGACATTAGTGCTTTTGTGAGCAGAGACAAAACAGGCCAGGAGACACACAGCAAAACAGCCCTCAAAACTCAAAGAAAACCTTCTACACAGAGACCACATTCAACTAAAATCATTTAAAAACAGCTATACATTTCTTGCTAATTGGTCAAGGGAAAAGCTGCTTCACAGAAGAACATGTGAGCACTTTTTGTCACATCATCTAATCTGTTTCTAAATGTGTTATCATACTTAGTTCATCATTTTTGGAGGCTGGATATTGATTTGATGCTTTGGTGTGTGTCTCCATTGGAGCCAAGCGGCACATTGACAAACAAGATGGTAGCAGTATTAGAACAATCTGAACAACATTCATAAACATCAACAACAAGCGCAACATTGATAAGAAGAATATCCTCAGGTAGACTGAGATGTTACAGACAGTCAGAGCTACGGTATGGTACAGGTATAAAACACAGAGAGATGGGCTCCATCAGCAAACAGAAACAGAGTACATATTTAGATACCCTTTGAACAAAACAACCACATTGGGATGCATCTCTGAGCACCGTTGCCACCTCAGAGTACTGATACAGTAACATTCTTTTAGTTCATGCTAGTAGTTGAAACTGAAGAAATTAGTGTGCTGAGCTTCAAAATATCCAGTTCAGAATGCGCAAGAGCATTTGGGTGAAGGCTTCAAAACTATGCCGAATGGAAGAAAAACTCTACACACACTGAAAACAGTACTTCAATCACTTGCATTACATATGAACAGCGTTCTCAGTGACTGTGTGTACATATTGTTTTTCTTCCTTTGATCATGCTGGCCAGACACATGCGTTCCCAAGGTTAAATAATCACCAGCCTGCAACATGCTCCATCTCCTTTTCACTGCAGAGCAAACATCCTCATGCAAGTTTCTCCAAGGTCAGCAGAGGCAGGTAGTGCCAGGGTTTCATCGCTGACATCAGAGATGAGACCAGAAACCCTTAAAGTTCAGAGTGTCCTCTCTGAATACAGATGCTGGCCCAGACGACCCTGTGGTATTCCACTCTCCTCTATGGGTTCTGACAAGAGCCCGACCCGCAGTATGTCAGCTGCCTTAAAATTGGCTCCACTGAAACTAAAGCACATCTCTCATTTTGTTTCTCCCCAGTTCTATCTAGAAAGTTTTACTGAAGCGGCAAGACTTCAAATCAAAAAAGAGACCTCGAAGTACCTTGAGAATGTCAAGTTAATCAAACGCTATCTTGTCATTTCATCCACATGCCCATGCAACAAAACTGCTCCGTGCATACATAGCCATCGGTCTCCACTTCTATGCATGCACATGCACTTCCACCAAGTTAGGTGCCACAACAAGGCACTGTCCAACCATTACCCAATAACCTGGGCACTGATAAAAAGAAGTCACATTTCTTCATGAATCTAAAGATCTGTGGGGAACAACACGTAAACAGATCAAAGCTCAGATCTAGACTTCCTTATAATCTGTCTGGCCAGCAAAAATCAGAACAGAACTATATTACCGTAATGGCCACACTATACTAATTTGGACACTAAGTAACCCTGTCGCCATGACAACGATATAAGCACCCCCCACCCCTGGTGAAACCAGGAAGCCTGCCAGTAACCATGGAGACAAGGATTTCAATTAAGAGCAAATTACAGAGTGAGGGACAAGATCGTAGACCTGTCAGTATCAAGACGTATCAATGCCTCTCTAGTGGGATGACCCCAAATACTGATTCACTCAATAGGCAGTTATTGACGTTTCAGTGCTTTCAGCACTTACACATCCTTGACAGCAGCACAACTGGAAGCTATATATTGATGACCCTTAGCCTCTATCCATAACTGTCCTGCATGCTGTGGTTTCAGTAGTAAGGCAACCACTGCACCACATGATAGTCTCCATTTTCTGGAGGCTACAGTGACTGCTGCTGAGTGTTAGTGCTGTTGGTTAGTCCTATATAGACATTCCCTGGGGGAAGGAGGGAGGAAGAGAGGGAGAGGGGGAGAGGGAGAAGAGGAGGAGGTCAAACAGGGGGAGTGGCTGCATACAGCACTTACTCTGAAGACATAAAGGAGGACATTGGTCCGACCTCCTTAGCTTTCTGGAGGGCATGCTTCTGGTTGAATGCTGCCTCTGCTTCCTCTTCATCCTGACCAGAGGAGAGGAGAGGAGAGGAGAGGAGAGAGAACTAAATTCCTCAGACTCAGTGTGAAGAATCAAATGTTTATATAGGAGGCTTTGACAAGAACAAGACAAATATGACCAGGCTCGTCCATTGAACACAATTACATGATTTGTTTATTCTTATTATTTTTTTAAACTTTTTAGCCTTTTTTTTATTTTTTTTTTTACCTTGGTCAGTTCTTGTGCATTAGCAAGGTTGTCCACAGCAATGGCCAAGAAGACATTCAGCAGTGTGTCTGGTCACAATTGTGTTAAGGACATGGTCAAAGTGATTCCACATCACTTCTTTTGTTCTTCTTTGACGATCTTACCTTATAACAATTTCATAACAAAACATAATTTTCAACCATTTCAGCGTCTATGTTCTGTTTTCTGCTGATGAAACAGAAAATTGCACATTCCTAAAACTACAGATAAAACTCTTCATCACAGTTACAGTCTCAAAGGGCTTCACAATGCCCACATTATGAAAACGATGAACGGCAACACACAACACCCCCCAACCTTGGACCCTCACTGAGGACAAGGAAAAATTGTGATATGGGACATTTTGGAATACCACATATCCATATGTTTTTCTTTTTTCGTTGAAGGGAGGATGAACAAGGATACAGTTTCCAAACAGGGTGAGCACTATGAAGTAGATGGAGGACCACATGCCTGACTTGACTCCTCCTTGAGAGCGAATACCATTGTACATCACCTCGTTCCAGTCCTCCCCAGTCAGGATCTGGGGAAACAGACACCCACACACACACACACACACACACACACACACACGCACAAAGAATAACAATGCAATGCATCATTCACAGAGCTATCTTGAGCAACACTGGTGATGTTTAGTACCACAGAGTTCACAGGGTTAAGGTGCCATTAAGGCAACAGTGACTGGTTTGTTTCCTGACCTGAAAGACAGTCATGATGGCTGCAGGAAAGGTGTCAAAGTTGGTTGGTGTGTAGTCTTCAAAGATGAACCTGAGAAAAGATATGACATACATCTTTCTTTAAAAGCTGCATCAGGTGTAGGATTTTAGCTTACTTTGTTTCTGTCAGCGAGAGATCGATTCTGCTCCTCTTCCACTGGCTGGCTGATGGAGTGGGAACTGTTTTCTGTGTGCTCTGTATTCTAGAGGCCAGTTCAAACACAAGGCCATGCTTGTCTACCTCACCCAGCCCTTATTGAAGTGACAGCTTCTCGGAAACATCCTGCGACTCAGGGGAAAACCGAGGAACAAAAGCAATGTCTGTGACAAAGACAGAATCTTAAATCTCTACTGAGCTCATATAGTCAGTATGAAGTACCCAGTTGTAGCAGACAAACACAACACAAGACAATTTATCTTCTCTTCAATTGTGTGCGGAAGCAAGAAAAATGGGGCAGAGGCTTGGGAGTTGACATACACAATCTGAAAATGATTACTGTTATATCCAATGAGGATGAATCTGCTGAACCATGGAGTCTACTTTAGCCTTGTTTTTGTGTTTGTGCATATATTGGAAGCAGATAGAAAATGTTTACGGTGTGGGAGAGAACGACAACTTGATTTCACATCTGTCTCTACCTGGCTATTTGCTAGATTCATTCTATTTTGTTATAGACAAATACGCAATGATGCACAGAGAACATTTAAACTAAACATGTTTTGCCACTATGGGACTTAAGCTGTAGTATTCTACCCGGACAGGACTGTACCTGAATATCTATTGTTACCTGCCACCGAAGAGCTGCATGCCAAGCAGTGCAAAGACAACGATGAAGAGGAAGAGAAGGAAAATGAGGGAGATGATGGACTTCATGGAATTCATCAGAGAGACTACCAGATTCCTCAGAGAAGCCCAGTACCTAGACAATCACAAAATGGCATATAAGTGCACGGAGAAAATAAAAGATAATTGAGTGCTCAAATGCTATAAGATAATTAAAATTACAGATCACACAAATAGCACAACAAGCACCACTGATAGGTCTCACTGTGTTAAGTGAAGTGTATTCTTTTGGTGCTAGTATAAATACCACCACTAAACTAACTTGGTGATCTTGAAGATCCTCAGCAGACGGAGGGCACGCAGAACACTGATGCCAAAGGAGGTGCCAGGCCTGAAGAAACCCCACAGCACCTCGAAGATGCTGCCCACAATTACCTACAGATATATATAGGAAAACAATAGCAGCCTTAATAAAAACACATACAAATCCATCGTACAAATCCATGTGCACTGGCAGTTATGAGAAAATAAGATAAAAGGAGAGCGAGAGAGAGAGAGCAACAGAGACAGGTATTAAGGAAGAGAGAATGCACTTGAGAGAGAAAACGACAGAGAGAGATAGAAACAGATATATAGAAGAGGAGAGGGAGAACTGACACTGCAGTCAAAGCAGTTGAAGGAGGAGTGGAAGTAGAGGCGTGGTCCCAGGCTGTACATCTTCAGGAACATCTCAGTCAGGAACAGAGCCAGGAACAGGAACTCTGCATAGTCTGGAGCAACAACCAAAACAGGCATAAACATTCTGCAAAATAAAAATACAAAGACCACGGCAACTACAATGACACCAACAACACCTTTCAGAGCCATGAGACAGCTTATAGTAGTGAGAACAATGGTGTATTAACTGGCTGAGCATATGGAGACAGGAAGCTCTAGGATGTAATGGGGTGTGACTCACAGAGGAAGTTGGACAGCCAGAAGGGCTGGTTGTGGTGAACGATGGCTACACACAGCGTGTTGAGGGCCACCAGGCCGAGCACCGTCCAGTAGAAAGTGTGTGTCTTCACCATACGTCGGATGGAGATACGCAGCAAGCGCTCCTTACGGCGGAAATATGCTGTAGGACCTCGCTTAGCACTCCTGATACTGGCTTTGGCCATAGGGATGCCTGGGGAGATGGAAGAGAGAGGGAGAGAGAGAGAGAGAGAGAAAGAGAAAGCAATTACGGTTTAACCAACAGTGTTAGCAGTGCAGTGCAATTATTACAGCAATATCAAGCACACGTTCCCAAACCTGGAAACAAGA
This sequence comes from Hoplostethus mediterraneus, assembly GCA_034670385.1. NCBI lineage: Eukaryota > Metazoa > Chordata > Actinopteri > Trachichthyiformes > Trachichthyidae > Hoplostethus > Hoplostethus mediterraneus. The sequence continues at coordinate 9,253,912 of JAXDDW010000008.1, forward strand.
CTGCAGCCGACCTTGTGGTTCAGTAGACTCATCCTTATTGGATGTTATGGTGCATTCATTTTCAAATCATGTGCCCTGTGCATCAGTTTATCTGCGCACATTTATAAGCCTGCCAGGACACCCACTCACCTACAGAGGAGATGTCACCATATTGTTCCTCCCCTGATGGCCCTCGATGCACCACATCCATCCCTCTCCTCTTGATGGTGGTGGCTCTCTTCAACACTGTAGAACAACAAAGTTGTCCCAAAACATGCTGTTCACAAAATATAACTCACATGTCAAACTAGATGGTGCAAACTGTAAAGGTAGTTTTTGGGCAACATTGAGCAACAGTGCCCACATTGCCTTAATCATATAGGAACTAATTGTTGCCAGGAAACCTTTGAAGAGATTTTTGAATCTGTGTCTAACTCAACATTGCTCAAAAATCGCCCAGTGCATGACCAGCCTAACACTATTAAAATACCCATAGGTAGACACAAGCAGCACTATGGTGGAATAATATAATTCAATGAAAAGATGATGGAAACGCAAATGACAAGAAGAAATCACATTACGGATCATTTGCATGACAAGCTAATGCCTGTTATATAAGTTATAGCGGAAAGAGAAAGTTGTGCTCGTTAGCGCTGCAGTTCAACGAGGTCAAAATGATCATTTAATGTTAGCGTAATGATCCAAACAATTGAATGCAAACTGTGTGCTGCTATTTTATGATAAAATCTCAGCTTGACAAGCCATGTGTTCTTCTTCTTCATGCTGTCATACACTATCAGGGTACATACCGTGCAGTGCAAACATGCCATAGTAAGTATGATGAGGATTATGGGAGTTTGGGGGATGTGTCTATGATTACCCTTCATTCCACCCTCCTATCCCCCACAACCTTGTGGTTTTAGAAGCTACTTGCGGTCAGTATCTGCTTGGACACTCTTTATTTCTTAATAAGGCACTGATCAAACACACACACACACACACACACACATACACACACACACACACACACAGGGGCACACAGATACTGCTGCCGTTTCATACACAGGAGTGTTTGCTAAAGGCAGGAACACTGTGACACACAAATACACACACACAAACACACGCTGCTGCCTTTTCAGACCAGTGGTTGCTAAGGCAACAGCAGTGCGCCACCTTTCTTTTTAATCAAAGCTATTAGAGATTCTGCATTTATTTCCATCACAACAGCTGGACTCACTATCTGCTCTTACTACAGATTTATTCAACACGAGGGCTGAAATGTATTTTTACCTGAAGAGGTCAGAGTGTCTTTGTGTGACAGAAACAAATTTGTAAGGACTTGTTTTCGTTTTTCTATGTGAAAATGTTCTTTTGTGTGTGTTTCCATGTGTGTGTGTGTGTGTGTGTCCCTGAGTGTGTGTGTGTGTGTGTGTGTGTGTGTGTGTGTGTGTGTGTGTGTGTGGGGAAAATGGGGTGGTGAAGTTGGTGAGGTTAGGAGCAGAACAGAAAACGGTTCTCACCATAGTCACCCCCTGTACTCCACTCTGGGAGCCTCCTGAGAGCTGCCAATCAATCAACATTAAATAAAAACCCTGTTGGAATGGTCAGACTAGAATTTACAGGGTCAGAGTTAGTCCATAGCTGTTTGTGGGGTGCCGTGTCTAGTGACAGGTTGAATTATATAAGTGCTAACTCCGTCTATGTGGCATGGGGAATTGTTTTTGAAGCTGCAGTGGCACCTTTCTACCTGAAAAAGGTGGTACCACAACGAAAGTAACAGAAACAATATTCTGGGCCAATTGAGAATATGATTTTGTAATTTACTTAATTTCAATTCACTCAAATCAGAAATGAAACAAAAAAAAAAAGGCAACATTTTTCTTATATCTTCATCTGAAAAGTACAGCATGTAAACATAAAACCACAGGTACAAACACAAGGTCGATCAGATTCACAGTACAAACAATAGCATGTAGGTGAAAAGCACTTGTATAGAGTGTACAACATGCTGGCATAAAATAGATACAATTTAAGCAGAGATAAAACAGAAAGCAATGTAAGGATAGCAGAGAGAGAGAGAGAGTATGTGGAACCAACAGAAGCAAGGACCTCTACTGTCTTACCGTCAAGGGCAGAAGGTCCTGAGTTCTTATTCTCCTCGGCAAGCATCACCTCCTCTGGAAGGCAACAAGTCAACCCATGATCAGACATGAACAGTAGAGGTATACGGGCATCCTCACTAATATAGATGTGGGTCCTTGACTAGATGCAAAGCTATTTCAGAAAATATTTTACAATGTATGCTCATGCCAGATGTGTCTTAATTGTGGTGACACATTGGGAGAGAAGGGGCTGGACCAGGGTTAGCCCAGTGTTGCACAACGGACACAATCAGCCTTAAAGCTTCGAGTGAAAGATCGATTTTCTTTTCTCATCAAGACCCAAATCCTCGCCATGTCAGAGCAGTGATCGAAAACTAACGCCACCTGCTCTGTCGATCCACGCCCGATAGCCGTTGAGCTCTCTCTCAATCTGCTGCTGGCGTCTCAGTTTCATGAAGGCCCTGCGATTCTCCACCCTCTCTCTCTCCTTGGCAAACTCCCTGCAGAACCAAAGCACAGCAGCAGAATCATTTATTTACCCTTTCTGTTCGTGATCACATTGGTATTAATAACTGTGATCTCAGTGACAGGAGACAGTCACTGGGGAAAGAGAGCTATTGTTGCTGTGAACTGACCTGTCCTCATCATTCAAGAGGAGAGGAGAGGAGAGGAGAGGAGAGGGAGAGGAGAGGAGAGGAGAAGGGTGTTAGGAACTGAGATGACATAATTGCGGCTGGATGAGAGGTGGAGGGAGGAGAGGAGAGGGGAAAGCAGAGAAGGGCTGGGGACGTGAAGAGAGGGGAGGCAACACAATACAAAAGGAAATGACAAAGGGAAAGGAGGTTTCTATCTCTCTCACTACAGAGATAATGACAGTGGATTGCCCATTAACCTTTCTGTAAAACCCATTAACTTGTATAGACTCTGACACCATGGATCAAAACAATTCTGTCAGTAATAGTGATGATGAAGGTTGCTAGTCTGCCACACAGACCGGCCAGTTAACCAGCTAGCAATCTGTTATCTGCCTGACTGTAAGTCTGCCATCTGATTCTGGCAATCAGAGACGTCACCTTTACCGAAATGTTATTATTTAACAGTTTGTTGAGAGAGGAGAGTGCAATGTTTTTACGTGTGCAACATGCAAACATATGAAAGATTCACAACAATGCAAAATAGATAGCTACATTGAATATATATGGGTGGAAATTGGGGTTGGGGTTGGGGACAGATGTTGTGTTGCCCTGTCTATCCATGTGAGGCTTAATCCTTGCTGAGTGTGAACTAGACCAAACCAGATTTGGGTCTGAAGTGTGAACCTACCCAGAGAGGACTCCCAGCACCAGGTTAAGGACAAAGAAAGAGCCAATGATGATGAGAGGGATGAAGTAGAGCCAGTTCCAGGTGGGGCCCAAGGCATCGTTGGTCTGGAGCAACAAAAAATCATTTCATTTCCAGAATTCAGTAAAATCAATTCAAACTGAAAGCAGATTCATGCTGCCGTGACAGTTGGGCTACAAGACTGGAAAACATAAAATAATGTCAAAAATAAGTTTAGGTGTTTGTTGAAGGTTGAAGCCAGAGAGCAGTGAGGGTGCCAAACAGAGACATCACGGGTATTGATCTGCTCTGGCCTAACAGAAGGGAAAGAAGATGTGGAGGAGAGTGGAGGTATTCTGCACCAGAGATACTGTATGAAACCAATATAGAAACACATTGCATCACTGCTTTGTTTTGGTACCTTGGGCCAGAGAAAGTGTACACGATGAGTTTATTGTAGGTGTTTGGTCTGTTTATTTGTGTGTGTATATTTATGTGGGAACATATCCAGGTATTTCTATATCACTGTGTATGTGTGTGTGTGTGTGTGTGTGTGTGTATGCTTGTGTGCGTTCAATGTCTTAACAGTAACAGTAAACATCATTACAGTAAGTCTTTAGGGTCAGCTGTTCCTATTCAGCAGCAGCATGTCATTCTCTCTCTTTCCTCCGTCTTCCCTTGTGAATCAGTAAAGTCCATTCAGGATCATTTAAGGCACCATAATGCAATCACTCTGGCAAATCATCTAGTCCTTCATCCATCTTGATAAAGAACTGAAAGAGCCCGCGACCGAAAATTATTGTCTGTGTGTGTGTGTGTGTGTATGCCTGTAACAGTAATCCTCTTTACTGAGATAATCTGAGTTGAAACAAGCTAAATAAATCAAGTTCATACACCGTATCAGCATGTGTTCATCACCGCTTGTAAAAAAAAGGGCAAAGACGAAAGACAGACCTTTCAAACAGAGAGAAATCCTTCCCTCGCACTACGAAACACTGATTTCCCATCATTAATGGTCTTGAAATGCTACACTGTTGATTGATCAAGAGCAGGATTTGTGCAATATTACTATCTGAACAGGACCGGTTCATTCTGCCTGATTACAACCAGAGGTGAACATGATTGGACTTGATTTGGTGGGCAGCCATGCAGGCCAGGCTAGATCAGATTATTGACTAGCGCCACGGCGAGGCTGTCTACCTGTCTACCTACTTTATCTGTCTGTCTGCCTGTCTACCTACTGTATCTGTCTGCCTGCCTTTCTACCTATCTATTGGTCTGTCTGCCTGTCTACCTACTGTATCTGTGTTTCTGTCTGTCTACCAACTGCATCCGTCTGCCTGCCAGCCTTCCTATTGTATCTGTCTTCCTGCCAGTCCACTTACTGTATCTGTCTGCCTGCCTGTCTACCTGCTCTTTTCAGTCTGACATTGAAGCCACCACCACCATCCTGTCTTACAGTCCTCTACAGAGGAAAGTTATGTAGCTAGTAACAACACTGTTCATCTGCAACATGACATACACTCTAGCGCTCATTTTCATTTCACAGTCACTTTATGTGTAAATGTGGGGATTACAAAGAATGATTTAAAAAAGTATGGCTGGTGAATCAAGTAAGCTCTTAAGCTTATTGTGCCAGTAGACCATAAAGACTGTCAGTCTCTAAATTCAGTCATTCAGCTCTCCCAGTCAATCCCACCGTGCCACAGCATTTCAGGCTCAGCATTTCTGGATCAGCTCAGTCTTGTTCTGAAAAATGCTAGGTGTCATTGCACTGTGGGATTGACAGGGAGGACTGAATGCCATTCAATGCACACACTCCATAATTATCTAATGCATCACATGAGCACAGTAGAAAAAAGAAAGACATTGGTTAAGACATTCAGTAGCATAAAGTGAAGTTATCTGCTAGATTCTGGATTATAGATATGCCTGCAGTATGCACTCTTCATGGAAAAGACATAGCTTCAGGTCTAATCCATAATTGCAGTATGGTGCTGTTGAAACACAGTCACCACCCTGCTACCAGTTAATATCTACATATATAACATCACACAATCTATACAGATATTTTTCACACTTAATGGTCTGAGCTTTGGTAGTATGTATTGCCTGTATGTATTACTATGTGAAAGCTAAATATAATGTATATTTTCTGTGTATGTATTTTGAGGCTGAAATACAAAGGTTTTTACAAAATTTGTAATATTTGTAATGATGAAAGTGAAACAGTCCTGTGTTTTGAGTTATGATGGGTTAAGACAGGAGCATGAAGCTAATTTTCCACCTGCAATTAAAACTCTTCAAGCTCATATGCATATATAACGAAAATGATGATTTTTACTCTGTGAGACATTGAAGATCATATTTCACAACTGGTAAGTGGGCAGCCTAATCACTATTCTATTCAGGCTCTCCAACGTGCAGGGTTATGCCTTTCTCAGGACCAGTGGAATATAAATGAAAAGCTGACAGTCAAGCTGAGAGCAGGAATCCACATACCACTCTGCAGTGTCAACACTAAGATCACCACCCCCACCCCCCTTGCTTAGCCAAATCTAATTCTCCATCCGTAGGCCGAGAGCCCGAGAGAGAAGGAAGGAGGGATTGCAGAGATCCAGTCAGCAGCCATCAGTGTGTGGGAGCCAAAGTCGCTCCAGTTCATTAGGTGTTAATGGGGTCTAAATTGTAACACAACACTGTTACACCTCACTGATTTGTGGCCATCTAGTAAGAGATTATAACTGACATTGTGTGTGTGTGTGTGCATGAGTGTGCGCTGTCTTACATTATAGAGTACAGTGGTCCATCCCTCCATGGTGATACACTGGAAGACAGTGAGCACAGCGAACAGGATGTTGTCAAACTGGGTGATCCCGTCATTGGGGCCGATCCAGGTGTCACTACAGGTGTACTTGGCCGGGCACTGCCGCACGCCGCACGGGAACTCAGACTCAGATGAATCCACTGTCTCGTTTTCTGAACAGGCACGTGGATAAATGCATAGAAAGAAGAAAAAAGTGAAAGACAGAAATAAATGCAAGCCTGTGACGCACAAGGAAATGTTTTGGGCAGCCTTCCCAGCAATAGACAACAAACTGAGACCCAGCTTCAAAAATCTATTTCAATGTTGGCAGCAAGACGTCCCTGTGTAACCAGTGGCATAACACTGAGGCAGCTTCTTGCCCATCAGTGTCGCCATTGAGGTGAGCAGCCTGTCAATGCCTTAATGTTCCTACAAATTCAAAACAGTGCTTTCAGTGTTGATAAGTTCAAATCTCAGATAGTGGGAATGAGATGGATTACAGCCTAAACAACTGAAGAAACCCATCCTACTAAACAATGGAGGAGCATAGAGCCTGTCTGAATAGTAACCTGATCATTCACTGATAGAGAAACGACTTCAATCCATCTGTGTTACCTAGCGTCCCGTTCAGCTCCGGTGCGTTTGGGAGTCTTGGGGGTCTAGCAGGTGAATGACAGCCTGGGCTGACTGTATGGGCCGGTGCAGCATGCTGCATTGTTGGCTTTAATTATACGGGACAACACTGTTGGTTTGGTTTGATCAAGTCTGCAGGTGCAGCCTGGCATGCCATTGTTTGTGTGTGTGTTTGTGATCATGACAAGAGCCCTACTACCTAAAGGCCTAAACACACACCACACACACACACACACATAGACGCGTACACAACAGCAGCAACAGCGACAGTTCAAGCCCAGTCCTGTCTCTTTTCTCTTATTGTTGTCACAGTGTGTGTTGTCACTATGTCAGAGGATTGTTCTTGTAAATCTCTGCTTTTATCTTTTATTCATATTTATCTAGTGTTTATGTATTATTCATGTTTCTACGTCCATTTCAATTCCTTTCTACAAAGTAAACAGTGCTCTCTTTTGTTTTAGCCGCGCAATCTGTCTGTGCCTGAGGAGAGGTGTCAATTTTGTTTATGCAATGCAATTTAGATTAACTCAACCTTGCTGAGGACGAGGATATTATCAGTATAACAGCAATCACAGGATGTAAACACTGCCTGTCATAATGCATGGAGTGGTCTGGCTCAAGGTAATCACTGTGTGCATGTGTGTGTCTCACATGGGTTCAAATCCCAACACATCAACCGTCCCGCCTTCATTACCTGTCTGCACAGTGTGTATGTATGTGTATGTATTACTGTAAATATGCTTGTAGGTGTATGGCAGCAGCACTCGTAGTGAAGTGTTAACTGGTACCCAGTATTCCAGGCAGCGATGTGCAGGTGTTGTGCAGTTTGCCGCTGTAGAACTCCAGGCCGATGATGGCAAACATGAGGATGGCAAAGAAGAGCAGCAGGCCAATCTGCAGCAGCGGGACCATGGCCTTCATGATAGACTTCAGGACTATCTGCAGGCCTGCAAGCAGAGCACACAGTGACCAACAGAGCTAACCGGAGCTAAATCACACCTCCGCCTCTACGAGATTCTGGTCATGACATTGGTTTGAATGATTAATCGTCTCTCTGGGAAAAATGAGAGACTGGAAGTAGAGAAATGTTTCATAGACTGTCCATTACTTGCTGAAGAAAATCCACTCGTACAATCATAAGAAGTCAAAGGATTAAATCTCTTCTGTCTGCTGCAACTTAATATGCAGCAGACCAATATGTCAAGTCAATATTGGCCTTTTCACTTCTAATATGATTTGACAGACGTTCCTCCCTGACCATGAACACAGTCTGTAAAAACAGCAGTGGAATTTTTTCATTCTTTGCACATTAATTCTTCATTGTAAGGCAATAACATATCCCAGAACATATTCTTTTACCACTCAATAGCGTGAGAGTGAGTGAGGGAGTGAGGGAGACCTACGTGCTATTGCCATGAGAGCATGCAGAGAGGGTTGTGTGTAGTACTCACTGGGGATGCCTGAGACCAGTTTGAGGGGTCTCAGCACTCGTACTGCCCTCAGAGTCCTCAGGTCCACAGGGATGTTCATATGTGCCCCTGCTGTGGCCAGGATCCTACACACACGCACACACACACACACACACACATACACACACACACACACACACACACACACACACACACACAAACACAAGACAAAGAGACAGAATAGAATTGTTATTGTCTTGCAGATGCACTTGAAACTATATTGTGATTCTATATTCTATACAGAGATGTTAGAAGGGGACGCACACACACAGACACACACACACACACACACACACACACACTAGGGCCAACACACATATGGCTGGAGGATAGCTGCAGTCGTTCGACACGGACTGTGAGAACGTGAGAGAAAACAACAAGCGTGCTTTTGGGGGCTTTTGGCAGCTTCCCTGTGTGGGAGGATGGCTGTGACAACTGCTATTTAGGAGGAGAACAAAGAAAGCAGCTCCATCAGGGGAAGGCAGGGCACCCTTAGGCTAGAGAGACATGACGCTCACAGAAAAACACATACAAACACATGCGCAGGCACGCGCGTCGCCAAAACACACATCGAGCCGTTCTCTCACACACGAGCACACACACATACACACACACACACACACACGCCAAAATAAAAGTCCTTCAGAAGTTCCATTTTTACTTTGTTTGTCTCTAAATACACCTCTGTGGCCGTCAGCCCTCAGACTGATGGGAAAGAGAAAAACAACCCTAGTGACCTCCCTCCCTGCTTCCTCATTAGTCTGCCCTCCCACTTTCCCCTTCTCGCTCCTGCTCCCGATACCCCTCTCCCTTTCACTCTCCCTCCTTCCCTCTCTTTTCACTATACCTCTCTCCTTCCATGTCTTTCTCCCGCCACCAATCCTTCAACCTGCCATCCTTATGTTGTTTGCATCTGCCTCATTTTCTCTCCCCTCACACATACTTGAGCCTCTCACTCTCTCTCTCTTTCCATTTTTCTCCACTGACCTGAACACACATTATTCTCCCCTCAGCGGGGAGCCTAGCGAGTAGACAGAGATGGAGAAATATAGTCAAAATAAAAAGGAAAGGAGTTGCATTTTTCCCTTTACCTCAAAGTCAGATTCAGGTATTCTCGACTCTAAAACTTCAAACAGATAATACAAATACAAAATATTACACCTGCTCTTTCCATGAAATTGACTGAGGAGGTGAATCCATGTGAAAGCGATGGTCCTTTACTGATTTCACCTATTAAATCCACTTCAATCACGAAGAGGAGACGTTGACGAAAGGGATGAGACATATTCAAGTCTCAAAAAATGAAAAATGATTTGTTCACCATCTTAGGTAATTCTCCATATCATGACCTATTTACCAATAAATGCCAAAAAAAAGGACAATATTTTTTATTTTCTTGTATTTTTATACAGCCACATCATATCGGCTCCTAACATCCTTTTTCACCAGAAATATACTGAATTACAGAAGCAAGACACCAACACAATGTTCTTTCCTTGTGACTTGTAAGGTGATTGAGACCGCTGAAGAGTTGCAGCTCAATCTTAACAAGCCGTTCCTTGTATTTTGTATCCTCGGTGTACACATAACAGTGATTCCATATCACCTTCACACCACTTGCTATGAGACGACTTCATATTTGAGCAACACGCAGCTGGAAACACAGACCCAATTACATTCTTGTTTTATAGTGGTGAGAATTAGTCACATCCACAGTGTCAGCAGACATGGGGTGTCATCTGATTTAATTAAGAGATGATAGAGAGAGATAGAGGAAGAGGGGGGAGAGAGAGAGAGAGAGCGAGAGAGTGTGTGTGTGCGCCCGAGCGAGAGCGAGAGATTAAAATAGCTCACCATCATCCACACAGATATAGAAACGGAATTATCCCACCCGAGAGCCTCACATAGCCTCACACCTCTCTCCATCTCTACCTCTTCCTCTTCACATTTTCTCCCTTCCATTTTTACCTCTGCCCCATCCCCTTTTATTTGACCTCCTTCATCTCTTTCCCTTCCTTCTCTTGCTTCCCCCCCACCCCTGTCATCTCATTCCCTCTTCCTCCATCTCCCCATCTTTCTCCAAACCATTAGTCAGTCCCGGCTGCTCTTCAGTTGTTATGGAGACTAGGGGATGGAGGGTCTAAAAATGGCCTCCTCATTTAGTCCGTGGACATTCTGGTCTCTCTCTGTCTCTCTGTCTCTCTCTCGCTCTCATACACACACATACATACCCAAGTAAAATTGTTTTACATCATGCAACTAAGGTAAACTTTTAATATGTACAAGAAGTGTGTGCTATCATTGGAACAGTATAGGCGGAGGAGTCAGAGGGTTTGACTGACAGGTGAATCCTCGAGGCCACTTTAATTGTGCCCACAGACAGACTTGGTCAGACTGGTCAAACAACACACACCTACAGGGGCACTGGCATAGCCACAGGTTGAAACTGTCACCTTTAGTCACCAGGAGCTGTCAAAACATTGCACAGATCAGCGCGGCAAAACAGCTTCCATCACACCATCACTTCCTCAACCCCGCTCTTATCCGCAGGGATGATGTGCGATAGCCGGCGTAGTGAGCTCAGCTTATCCCCCGGTCAGAGTTGTCAGCCTTGATAAGTCGGTAACATTGACGCACCCTGCTGTAATGACAGCTCCCCACTGCATGACAAATCGGTCATGACAACTGCCATGTCATGATACTGATAACGTTGTGACTTCTGCCCCGTGTCACTGTCAGGCAGCACGCTAATATGATACGAGCGCACATTTACTATTGTAAGAATATTGTTAGCTGTACAGTATGTTAGTTAGTACTCTCAATCAGATTCACTCTATTCTACAAGTAATGCAGGATGTTTTCTTGGTGTCATTGTATGTACGTATCATTGCTAAAGGCAATGCCCTATGTATCACTGCCTTTAGCAATGATGCAAAGTTTTCTGTTTCTGAGACATTTGTTGATTTTAACAACAAAATCAAACTTTTGAGTGTGTATTTTTCTCCCCTCTAGGTGTTGTGTATATGCTCAGGGAGGAAGCCATCGCATCAGAATCCATCTTCAACCAGCCGCTTCTTGCCACAGGATTTCCTCCAAGGTTTTGAATATGTTGTGTTTGGACGTTTGGGTGGCGATCAAAGAGAGAATTTCCCTGCAGGGATCAATAAAGTATCACATATGTCCCCCTTAAGAAGACCTCTAAATTTGTCAGGACAGTAAAATTAAAAAATGCTCTGGGGACCGCAGTGCAGTGGGTGTTTTGTGTTTGTGTGTGTGTGTGTGTGTGTGTGTGTGTGTGTGTGTGTGTGTGTGTGTGCGTGTGCATGGCAGATTGTCTTGACTGAGTGAGGAATTGTATTGAGGAACTCCTACACTGTGCTGCTCTGGTTGGTTTAGTTGATATAAGCCTCTACGCCTCCCACAGTGCTCTCTCTCATTTTTTACTCCCCCTTCTCATCCCTCCCTCTTGCTCTCTCTCTCTCTCTCTCTGTCACACACACACACACACACACACACACACACACACACACACACGCTCATTCCCACACTGAACCCCCTACGTTCACACACAAAGCGTTCAAGTTGTTATGCAAGATGAAAAGTCAGTGCAAGTTTTAAGGTACTGGCCTTTATGTGTATCAGTTATCTAAGTTTTAGCTGCATATTGCTTTATGTGTCAGTAACTAAATGTTTGGTCTTCAGCCAGGATAAATAATTGATTTGGGTAAATGATTTATTAGCCATCTGTTGGAAGAGAGAGAGAGAGCGAGAGAGAGCGAGAGAGTGAGAGAGAGAGAGTGAGAGAGAGTGAGAGAGAGAGCGAGAGAGGCAGACAGACAGACAGACAGACAGAGCTGTTACTTCAGTACAGTGCAGAGATGAATTGCTTGCACACCAATTATTTCTAGGTCACAATATATCACAAAAGTTCAAATACAAAACATATAAGCATTAAAAACAGAAGTCAAGGTTGCATAATAATAACCGAGACACCTACGTACTTTATGTTAACAAGAAGCTTGTTTGAGTTAAAAAGTTAAAAAATAAAAAAATACAATGCTGAATCCAACATCATTATGAATACAAATCTCTACTATGAAGCATCCTGAGGCAGACTCAATAAGGTTCATATTGGACTACTGCCTTGTGTGCACTCACAGTGGATGTTTAATTTGCAGTTGCGTACCGACAATGTGATATTAATTATTAATTTGTTTGTGTACATTGTTGCCTGTTTGTCTATGACTTTTATGTTTGCCATCATGGTGCTTTTTAGGCCAGGACTCTCTTGAGAAAAGATGTTTTAATCTCAGTAGGACTATCTAGTTAAGTAAAGAAAAAATAGCATTCTAAAAATCATAATAAAAAAGTAGAAACATGGGCCTATATTGGATTGGAAGGGTCTTTTTTTTCCTCTGGTAGACGATGAAAGCCAGTGTAACACAAGGCAACACAACGCTTGTTGTATAAAGGCAATGATACATTGGGCAATTTTGTGGGAAACTCTGATGGCAACGGTGCTCAAGGAGCTGCCTCAGTATTGCTGCTGTAATGTAATGTAATGTATGTAATGTAATGTTGTTGCCATAAAACATCTGAATGCAAATGGAACACGTCTTTCAGATTAGAGTATGGCAGTAGGCTGATCACTAATGTCAGAGTAAAATATTTAGAGTGAAATATTTGCTGATGCCAATTTCTGGTTGATTGACAAGAACATCCCTTGATGATGTGACTCCAGCCGGCCTAATCACCTCCCGCAGAGCTCAAAAGGGATTTTCTATAGGTCAGGGTGATGGTAGATATATAATTCACTCTCAGTTACGGTTCCAGGATTCCCGATCTAGGGTTGGTGATGTCATCACCGGTTGCTCATTTCCAAAGAGTTTAACCCAATATATGCCATGAGTGAATCTGGAGCAAAGTCTTTTTGATATGGCAGGTTACACAGGTTAGAGAGAGACAGGACAGTTGAGGGATGACATGCGACATAGGTCCGGGGCCGTATTTGAAGCCGGGACGTCGCAGTTATGTGGTATGTGCCTTAGACCACTGAGCCACTGGGACACCCAAAAGCTGGGATGGGATGGGAGTCTCTTGGCTTTCTCTCTTTGGTATAGTTAACACTTTCCCCTCTGAGTACTCATCCATCCATTCTAGCTGCATGTCAAAGGCACTTGGTCCGTTAATACTCAATGTCCCTGGTCTGTAGCCAGCTAAGGAGACAGATGAGTTAGCTGGTACCATATTGAAACTCTATTGAAACTATGGCTTTTAATGTAACAGCAGTATATGTTTACTACCTTTCTCTTGCCAACAACACTATGGGGAGTGTGTGGTAATAAGAAGTGATTTTAGCTGCGATAGATATTGATGGTTCTTGGAAAACATCTTATGCTGATTATTTGGCTGATTGAGATGCAACCACAAAACAAACACCAGCAGCCAAACAAATCCAGCAGCCCTCCCATTGTTTCCATGAGAAAGTAGTAAAAATAGTAAAAAATAGCTTGGCATATTTTATATTATATGGCACACCCCAGGATAAAACACTGAAACACATAAAATAAAAGGTACCTAATCCGATCCAGTGTGTGTCTGTCTCTGTGAGCTGTATCAGGTCTTTACCACCTGGGCCAAGTGCAGACTGCCAGCGCTGACACCTGCTGTGCCCCCATCTCCGTCTGTCTCTACAAACATGTCATTTCATTCTAAAATCTACTTGTGCGAAGAGATTCAACCATGGAGAGACAGTTTGCCCCTTTATCTCCTCTAGCAAGTATTTTACCAGAGCCTTTGAATGTCAAATTGGAAACTAATTGATTGTAATGGAATCGGCAAACTATCAAGCAATGATTTCACTGAATAATGGATTTATTTTCCCTGGAGATGGTCGAGTATTGAGACAAATATTCTTAAGAAAAGGCACTATGCCTGAAATCATTTTGAATTCAATTTATTACCAGAAATTGCCAATATAGAAATGTAAAGTTTTCTATCTTTCTCAGCGAGGAGTAGTCCTCCATGTTCTACCCTGTTGCATAAAGAGTTGATAAATCAGATTTTCACTGGTAACTGAATAGAATTCAAATTGACTCGAGTTCCCCGTAGCATCATGACTGCTTTCATCTGAATGTAGCACCTCTCAGATCAGATACTAGACTAGACTGCACAAAGGCCCTCGACACAGTCTTTGTTTCACAGCCCACTCAGCCTCTTTACAACGACTAGAAAGACAAGGGGGGGTGGTGGAGAGAGAGAGAGGGGGGGGGGGGGGGGGGCAGAGAGAAACCTTATTTCACTGTCAAGTACTTCAACGCCATCATTACTATTCACCAAATTGATTCAGAATCATAGATAAAACACCACTTTCACTCTGCTGAGGACATCTGAATGTCACTAACTATACTGTCCCGCTCTCTCTCTCTCTCTCTTCATCTCGTCCTCTTACATTTCTGTTTTGTGAGGCCAACACACTCCTCTTGAACCCAGCCCGCACCTGATTTGTAAAACAGGGGCTTGTTAAAAAGTGAAAATGTGTCTTCTCTCTTTGTCACACCCACCCACCCACACCCACACACACCCACCCACACCCACACACACCCACATACACCCACATACACACACACATACACACACACAAAGAGAATGTATGTATTCCCTATTATGTTCTTCATATTTCTTTCTAATGTTGCTGAATCAAACAGACTATCTCTGGATGTGGTCTGTTTCTCCTGTAAAGACAAATCTCTACTGGTCCAGGCTAATTGTAGAGATATTGACCAGGGAATCAGCAGGACTGGAGCCAGTGACAGCCTGACCTGGGGTGGGGTCCTCAGTCACCACGGTAACCGCTCAGGGGGACACATATACCCCTGTTGTGTCCAAACTCATCAATCGATCAGACAACAGATGGATAATTAGATTTGTCTGTGCATATGTGTGCATGTGTGTGTGTGTGTGTGTGTGTGTGTGTGTGTGTGTGTGTGTGTGTGCGTCTGTGTGTCTGTGTGTGTGTGTTCACGCTCATAACCAGTCGGTCCTAACAGGTATAGGACTGCCAAACAGACAGAAGGTGTTATTGGCTCGCATACGACCGAAAGACATGCAGTAGTGGCACATTTGGTTCACACACATGGATGCACACGCACACACACACACGCACACACACACACACACACACACACACACACACACACTTGTCTCAGTTTGTGGTTTCAGTGAGTCAGGTACAACGTGGTTGAGTCAGGCAGTGTGACAGAATGTATAGCCTGACAACATCCCTGATAATAATAGTGTGCGAACGATACAACAGCAGCAATACTGGCTTGGCTTGACTGGAGGAGGAAAGGAAAAGGAAAGGAAAGGAAAAGGAAAGGAAAGGAAAGGAAAGGAAAGGAAAGGAAGGGAAATGAAAGGAAAGGAAATGAAAGGAAAGGAAAGGAAAGGAAAGGAAAGGAAAGGAAAGGAAAGGAAAGGAGAGGAAAGGAGAGGAGAGGAGGAGAGGAAAGGCGAAGAAAGGAAAGGAAAGGTGAGGAAAGGTGAGGTAAGGTGAGGAGAGGAGAGGGGAAAAGACAAGAAGATACAAGGTAGTGGAGAAGACAAGAGGAAAGAGAAAACAAAAATAACTAAAGGAAAAGAAAAAAACAACTAAATGAAAAGCAGAAGAAGTCCTCATTATATTTGTTGAGCTGGCTGATGTGAAGGGTTGTGGACAGTGTGTGAAGCGCTCCTGTTAGCCTGCTGTTCCTCCTAGCTAGAAGTAGTGACAGGGTATAAATAGCCCAGTTTTGACACCCAGAGAGAAGTAATGACTGATGACTGAGGGCTCTGGCATCTGTCTGTTCACACAGTGAAGGGCTCTCTCTCCCTTTAGTACCACGGGAGGCCTGTATGGTCTCAGACAAGGCCACCAATCTAGTTTGTATCCACATAAGAGGTTTTGTTCCAACAATGACATCCATCACCTGAATCATTTCACACCTGCTCTTACAAAGTGATCAATATCAATAAACAAAAATAAAAACAGTTTTTTTTTTGTTCCATTCATTTTTAGCATTTTGGAATAAATGGAAAATCATATTTTTATAACGATATCGGAACAAATATCAAAAAAGAGAATATACAGTGGGGTCCAAAAGTCTGAGTCCACTACCAAAAAATGAATTCAATCTTTTTACTCAGTTGATGCTTCTAAAATGTTTTTATTATTTTTTGATAAATGATGAAACAAAACAGTTCTTGGTAGTGAACACAGACATTTGGAGCCCACATGACATGGTTGAAATCGCACTGAGAAGACCACTGACTTAAAGACGATGTTTAATTGTATTTAAGGCCTTTTAAGTTCTTGAACTAATTACATTTATTACACTTTAAGCCATTTCGTGGACCTGCAGAAAGCAGTGTTTTCTGTTCTTTGCTCAAGTTATGCAACCCGATTGCCAGACAAATTTCTCTTCTGAACTACTCAACATTTCTTGATCTCACTGCTTTAAAACAAGTCTTAATTTATCTGCTAGATCAAAGCCTTTCCTAGCATCCTTTTCTCTTCTCGATGTTTTTCTCATCTCTTCTCCTTTAGATCTTTTCTCCCCATCCCTCAGTAGTTTCCTCTCCTCTCCCCCATACCCGTGTCTCTGCAGCCTCTTCTTCCCTCTCCCCATCCCGTCTTTCCTCTCACTGCGCCTACTCAATGCCTCTTCTCTTTTGCTCTTCTGATGTAGAATTTACATTTTAAAGCATTAAATGACCACTCCAGCATTTCCTGTACTCCCTTACTGTTTTACATCGCTGTAGATCATGTTCCAGCTCATGTTCCATCTCTCCAGCACCACTCTTGTCTCGTCTCTCGCGAATGTGCGCAATAAAATGAAACGGCCATCTTACAGTGAACAGAACTTCAAAATATACAGTATTTTTTTTTAGAATTACCTTATTAGAATTAGACGTCTCGGGAGTTGTTTTCTTTGCTGTCTCGTATTGGAACGGGAGAGAATGGGTGTGAGAGGTGTGGCAGAATTAACTTAAAAAATTAAGATAGAAAATGTAAAAAATGAGCAACACACACACATAATTATTTCTTTCTTTCATTGTATGTATATTGACTGACTTTCTTTATAGATTGCTGTGCCTGTCTGTTTTTAATGCACCAATGTCACCGTGTCAAATTCCTTGTATGTGCAAATGTACCAAGAAATTCTGATTCTGATTCTGATTCTGATTTCTATTCCGATTCCTATTCCGATTCCGATTCCGATTCCGATTCCGATTCTGATTCTGAAAACAATCAAATCACGCTGGAATGATCCTCTAAGCTGGCTCTTTTACAGTGAATGAAACAGTAGAATACACTTAAGTTCATAGATCTCCAACTTCACAAGGAAGCAAAACTAAGGAATTGAAGGGTCAAAGCCACAGCATCCTGACAGATTTAACAGAAAATCCTGTGTCCCAAAAAAATGATGAAATAACAGCCATCATCCCCTCATCTTTACGCTCATCCAGTCCCTCAGAGCCAACCATCTCTCCTTCCCTCTCTCCCATCCCCCCTGAGTGTCTGGCACATAGCTGTGACACAAGCCCTGGGTGGGCGTCGCCCTCTGCCAAGTGTTGCCAGTCTAATGGAGGGCTTGCCAGCTAACGGGGCTGCCAAGGTGCCAATTAGTACCATTACGCATGGAGGCACCCTTCTCATCTCCTCCCATTCTATCCTGTCCTCGCTCTCTCTTTTCTCTCTTTCTTCTCCACTCTCCTCATCTTCTCTTCTCCTCCTCCGTCCCTATTCTCTTCAGTGGTGTTCTCGCCACTTCCACTTAACTCCTGGTTATCATCTCCTCTCCCTCAGAGCTAATCATTCTACTAGCTTGGGTAACTGGCTGGGGAAGACTGAGACCTGAGATTACCCACAACCCCTGTGTTTTCACTTAAATCACTACAGTCCACAGCCACATGATAACAGCCTTTAAGGAAAAACAGCAAGTGCATACCTCGCTCCCACTCACTCTCTCTGCTCTGTGTAATAAAGGGTATCTTGAAACACCAAGGCGGCATGCTGAGGTAATCATGGCCTCCAATGTTAACACTGTTAGCAAATACTTCCATAATTACACATGTTCACACATCATGTTAAGTGAGTCAGGCGTATCCATTACAGCAAGGTTCACATGCACAGTGGTCTGAGCAACAGTCAGGTGCTATATGTCTCCGGGGGCAGGATTTTCTACAATACAGTTCAATTAACCAGGGTGAGCCTGCCTGAGACACACTCTAGATAGCTCAAATAATGACTCAAAACACTGCGGCCGTGTGAAAACCTGGTAACTCCGGATTTTATTTCCCATTTTATCACTGAATTCAAAGTTTACATGGTCCTCTGAGTGCTTAGCAAGTTGCACGTCCCCAGGACTCATGAAACCCATTCAAATCACATTTTGTAATTTCAAAAATACATCACTGGCAATCTGCAATGAACTCTCTTTTTTAGTTCCCTGAAAACACAGCACTGATACGCCGTTCAGTACACAGTTACAGTAGCTGGGATGCATACGTTGTTGTATAGGTGGCCCCGGTGGGAATCAGACACCACATTCTGGCAGCATTAGTGTCATTTTCTACCCACTAGGCTACACCACAGACTGTGTATCATCATAAAAAAAAGTGTTTGGCAGTCAGTGTCAGTTGGCCAGTAAACACAAACAGTTTAGGCTACAGACAATACAATCAGGCAAATCCAATACCAGGTTTTAAACTTAGATACAAATCTCCCATATGGCCTGTGGTTTTCGAGTACCACAAATACATACGCTTACATATGGTGGTATTGCCACAAATACAACACGAATGTATCATCTTTATGTTCCTTATTCATTTATATAAATATGAGAATGAGACAAAATAGACAAAGTAAGTAAAAATATGCCTATAGAGTGTGTCTGTTGCTTATTTGTAACAGAGTCTGTGACCCTTCCTGTCTACAGAGGCCTGTTAATTACCAACTGATAGACAGCGCCAGTGACTCATCTAATATTACCAGCAGATCTCATAATCTTCACTCCCTCTCTAATAAGGCTGCAAACCTCGGGCGATGGCCTATGAGTGAGTGTGTGCGTACGGTATGTGCATGTGCGTGTTTGTGAGTGTGGATGTGTGTACAGAGGGTCTGTGTGTGTGTGTGTGTGTGTGTGTGTGTGTTTGAGAGAGGAAAGAGAGAGAAAAAGAACAAGAGAGAGAGAGAGAGAGAGAGGGAGAGCAATTTCATTAATTCATCTTTGCTGTGGCCAGAATGATAATTTAGCGAGGGGTCTATCTACAGCTCACTTCATCATGCTGAGTATTAATAAAATGAGACCTGCAAGGCAATTACGCCCAGATAGAGAAGGCCTCATCCCCAAGTCATCGCAGGGCTCCAATCCAATCCACAGCAGATAAGAGGGGAACAAGTGCTCTCGCTGTTTACTGTTTTGTAGGCATGTCTAGAAATGCCTTCATATTACGAACCACTCCCAAACAAACAGGTTGTGTGAATTGCAGAGTTTGTGTTCGTAACGTGAAAACAAGAATGTGTCACGTGACTATACAGACAGATTGTTGAAGAGAAGGAAATGCAGATACTGTTTTGGGAGAGTCAGCCTAGAGGAAGGGCACGCTGACCACTGTCCCGGTGGATGTTTGCCCGGTTTCTAAACACAGCTCACTGTAACGTCTAATTACGGCACCTTTCACCCGTGGGAAAGGCGACACTAACACAGAGAAGAGCAATCCATAATCCATCCATAGTATCCAGTGTGTCTGCCTCGCGGTGTTTCATAATTAAGCTTCTAATTTTGGTAAGTTGCCGTGAGGCTGCTCACTGAATGTCTTCACTACTGTCACACATCTTGGGATCAACAGGCTAAGGCTAGGGGGGACTGACAGCACATGCACCCTTACCTCCTGTCTTCAATTCAATACAATTCTCCTTATGTCACTGCTTTTTTTTTTTTCTTACTCTCCTCTCCCTCCTCTCTCCTCCAGCCTCCCCTCCTCTGAGTATCATTCAAAGCCAAGTCTGAGCTTGGCTCATCAATAATGGAACAGCCAGAATCATGTAAAATTCTCTAAGAACCCTGTCTGCCACGCTTTGTACTTTTGCGCTATAGATTGATTAATATTTCATCCGTGTGTGTATGTGAGTGAGTGTGTGTATGTGAGTATTTGTGTGTGTTTCCGAGTTTCACCAAGCTCCTCCTTTACCCATAAACAGTTCCTCTTTCTGCTCTGACAGTGAGTCACTTACTTCTCTCGAGACGATAACTGCTATAAAGTGCCCTTTAAATGTAACACCTTTCCTTCACAGCCTTAATAAACTGGTATAAGCCCTCCTGGGCCTTTAAGAGCCCACAATAGATTAGTACTGTAAATACACAGAATGAAATGCTGGGTTACATGCAAGCTCAAGCTGTAACCACCTCACAGCAGCCTCCTGCTGCCATTGGCATCATTCAGCTCATTCACAACCTGTGTTCAGATTGGTCCAACACTGTGTTCAGTTAACATAGTATCAGGATGCAGTTAAGGTGAGAGTTTTACTACACTGATATGAATCTTTCCAACGACTCTGAGATAGTGAATTAAGTGAATTAAGTGTATGCTGCCTCCCCATGTGGGCCGAGTTAAAACACATTCATTTCCAAAACCGCTGTACAAGATGTTATCAAAACCTGTACATACAGATTTATGTGAATGTACAGTACAGAGGATTAAATATCACACCCCAAACTTCATCTAATTCTTCTCCAAAAAGGAAATGAAACAAAAATACACACACCCAATGGGGTTGCATTCACACCCAGCATGTTTGGAGTGGTTTATAAGAACTACTCCTTTAGTTCAGTTCAATTGGGCAGGTGAGAACAATACCATTCAACCTCCAAATAACCAAGTCTCTGTCCTCTTCCAAGTGAACTGCAGGGTGGTTTGTTAGGAGTGAGAATGTAGTGTGTGAACAACATACAACAAGTTAGTACTTCTTCTCCGCAATGGGTTATCACATCTTTCACTGGCATCGACAGTTTCCAAACTGGTCATTTCTAAAAACAGGAGCTAGAAACGTAAACGATTGACTTGATGCTTAGTGTGGTCAGCACTAACAGAGTGGTGAACTGTGTGCTAGGGGGAGGGGTTAACATCTGGTCTGTGAGATGAGCTCTGGGTGAGTATACATGACGTAGAGACTCTGGACAGTTTTGTAAGTGTTATCCACATTTTGCAATCATTTCTTATCGTTTCTTAAATGATTTGTTTTTGAACTCCAGGTTACATTATCAATTGAAAGATAACTGCAAACCTTTAATCTGATATAGCCCGGGGTTTAATCTGATATAGCCGGGGAATCTACGCCTGCACACAGGCATAGATTCAAGATTGCTTATTGCTTGAATCATCTCCGTACTTGTTTATATGAGAGTAGTGAAGGTAATCAGCATCATACTTCCGGCTATTAAAATTTAGCCTCCTTGAAATGCCAACATAATGCTAATCCCCCTTCATAGATCTGCATCTAAATACTGTGTGTACTGTACACACACACACACACACACACACACACACACACACACACACACACACACACACACACACACACACAGATGTTCTACTCACCCACTGAGGACCACTATGAAGTCCATGACGTTCCATCCGTTCCTGAGGTAGGAGCCTTTATGGAATACGAACCCCAGGGCGATGATCTTTATCCCCGCCTCAAAACAGAACATCCCTATGAAGTAGGGCTCTGTTTTTTCCTGTTAGTACAAAGCAAGAAAGATGTCAGAAGGTCCAACACACTGAACTGAAATTGATTTCCTGTATGTGTGCTATGGTTGGGGTAGATTCAAATTGGAAAAACTGATGTTTTGTCATAAAAGGTTCTTGTGTGTGTGTATTTGTGTCTTCGTGTGTGTGTGTGCCTCACCAGTCTC
The DNA here is from genome assembly GCA_034670385.1 of Hoplostethus mediterraneus. Classification (NCBI taxonomy): domain Eukaryota; kingdom Metazoa; phylum Chordata; class Actinopteri; order Trachichthyiformes; family Trachichthyidae; genus Hoplostethus; species Hoplostethus mediterraneus. The sequence goes on from JAXDDW010000008.1 coordinate 9,276,179, forward strand.
TTAGACATGGGTGTTTTGTCGTCTCCAGGCAGGTGCTGCTCCAGGGCCAAGACAATACAGTTGGCGATGATGGTGGCTAGGATCATGTACTCAAATGGAGTGGGAGGCAGAGGTTAAGGAGCTTAACAAACTTTTCAACTTAACTAATGTTCACTTTCTGGTAGCACCTGATTGGTGACATATGGATTACCCACAGTGTGAAAGAGAAAGAGATATACAGCAAATGGAAATACTCATTTGTGACATGAGTGATCTCCTCTGGATACTTTTCAAGATCTACTCAAAAGAAAAGAACACAAAAACTATTTCTGTTAATCAGAGCATTTTTGAAAATGTGTGTGGAGTGAAAATGATACTAGGAATGTCATGTTTATGAGGCACAGAACGCTGTATGCTGCTAATTCAGCATCTGACAACATTCATGCCATTAACAAGATATCAGGATCTGCAGTCTGTTCTCTATGCAGTCTGTCTTGTCTTGGACTAGTAGAGCTGTGTTGACATGCAATGCAGAGCAAATGGTAGGGTGGAATAAATCCTCTCCTCTCCTCTCCTCTCTCATCCTCAAATCGCAAGACATCTTTTAATTCTATTAAAACGAGGCCACCAGCAGCTTTGTTACAATATAATGACAGAATATAATGATAGGACAGTACATGGCACGACAGATTGACAAACACTGATTCCTCCATATAAAACAGCATCACCCTTGCATGTTATACGCCTGGGGCCCACAGACTCAGCCAGACAGCACCTCTATCTTATCTGAGGACAGCTGCAACAGACAGGGTCACACACACACACACACACACACACACACACACACACACACACACACACACACACACACACACACACACACACACACACACACACACACACACACACACACACACACACACACACACACACACACACAGGTAATGAAAGGCTTATCGAATAAGAATGAGTGGGTGGGCCAAAAACCTGATCCGACAAATAGGGTCACTCTTACTACAAGCTTCACAGCTTGCACCAAGATACCTCTGCTGGTTGACGGTTCAACTCCAGCAGCTCCAGAGCAATGTGCTCTGTATCTAATGTTGTGCGTGGGCAGTGCTCTTTCTCCTGGTTATGTGCAGAAGAGGTAGGAAGGGAAGCTTAAATCTGCAGAGTGGAGAGAGGGTGGAAGAATGGAAGAAAGAGAGAGAGAGAGAGAGAGAGAGAGAGAGAGAGAGAGAGAGAGAGAGAGAGAAGAGAGAGAGAGAAATAAGGAGGAAGAATGAGACAGTAAACAGAGCGATGAGGGAAAAAAAAACAGGACAATCAGTGAAGGAGAAGACGGGGGTTATAGAGAGAGAGTCGGGGAGCTTGAGAAACAGGTGGGTTGGGAGTAGAATGAGAGCAAATAAGAGTGACGGAAACCGACAACGGACAGATCGATGTGGTGCTGGCAGCTGTACCCAGTAGGGTTACCCAGGGACATGTGAGCAATGAGAAGCTAAATAAACAGAGCAAATACAATCTGACTCCCACCAGCCTCCAGGGATTCTAGCGCAAACCTAGGCTGCACACAGATTGACTCAGTGTTTGCAAGCCAATCACTGAATTGTTCAGAGAGTTTTTGAAAAAGACCACAGCAGCCATCCACATCCAGTGGATGATGAGCATGAGAACAAATTGCAAAGAGTGCCTTACCACACAACATCGATTTCAGTCTGAAAGCTCAAATGTTTGGTTTTGTCTTTTCAAGAATTTAAGAGGGTCTCCTGATTCACTCCCCTGCTATCACCACCACTTTAGCCACGCTGAGAGCTCTCAACAGCAGCCAGCCACACCCTGCATTCCCTCAAACACACACAACCACCAGAGGAGGGGGGAGAGGGGAGGAGAGAAACGAGAGAGGGGAGAGGGAGGTAAGAAGGGGAAGAAAAGAGAGAAAACGAAGACAGAAGGAGAGAGGAGAGAGGTATCCACGGCAACGGGCTTCTCTCCCAGCCAAAAGTCAATGCCTCAAGATGGTTACTGGGCAGCTGAACTATCTCTGGCTCCCACGTATCTATGGCTCGACACACAGACACACACAGACACACACAGACACACCCACACACACACACACACACACACACCTACCTAGCTTACTGCTAGATGATGTATCAAAGGCTAATTTAGAGCACGATGTGAGGGCCCTGGGCTAGGAACATTAACAGGTGTGTTAATCTTGTGACGTTACCAACTGAAGGATTTACCAAAGGCCTCATTTATAAAAATGTTGTTTGACTTTATCCTAGATTTAGGTGCGCAGTCATTTCTGAGAATATGATCAAAACAAGTCAAAATGATGTCTATTACATTATTAAATTAATACGTTGAGTAGTGACAGAAAGAGAAAACACAAATCTTTGCTTAACATTTTAAATGAGACTCCAGGTGTGAATCTGCTGTCAGCGCCTGAAAAAGTATAAATGAAGGAACAGTGGCCCAGAATAAAACAAGCTGTGATGTTGGCAGATTGGCCAAAAGAGGCTGCCAAGAAGTAAATGGATCTTTGGTTTCAATCCCCAGCAACAATGGTAACTACCTAAGTGCCCTGAAGCAAGGGCACATAACCACCCTGTACAGGTGTACTAACCTAATCCAAGGACAGGGACAGAGAAAATTAGCGAACATTGTCTAAAATGCTTTGCTGGTTCCCATTGTCCCATAAGACTATTTTGTATTTTGGCAGCTCAACACAAGTCTCACACTGTGATGTGAAATCCCATGTACATGACTTTCCACAACTAAGTCGGCACACTTCCATGATCTAAAGATTCCTTCCTGATTACCTCCGCTAAAGAGGTCATGTTTTCAACCCTGTTAGTCTGTCTGTCTGTCTGTCTGTCTGTCTGTCTGTGTGTCAGCAGGATATCACAAAAACGTATTTATGGATTTAAATGAAATAGGGTGGAGAGATAGGCCTTGGACCAAAGAACAATTAAAGATTATATTTTGGTGGCAACCTGGATCTGTGATTTCTTCCATTATCATTTTTTTAGCCATAACTAGACACAGACCAAATCCTAAGGGTGTTGCAGGGTCAAAAAACAACTTAATTTAAGTTCTAGCAGTTATGTCTTTGGGTGTAACAGCAAGTTAGAGAGTGGTCAGAGGTTTCTACTCTCCAAATGTCTTTTTGTCTTCTCCAAATTTACTTTGTTAATGTTGTTTTTCAGCTCAGAAAAGTTCTATAGGGGTAAAGAGTCTTGTTTCCACTACAGTTGGGATGATTAGTGGGAACCCTGATCATAAGTTGCCCAAGTGTCAAAAAAGTGTCTGAAAGCAAAGCAGCCTTCTCAGTGTTAGGTCAGCTGGCTGTGTGACGTCATGGGTTGCCAGCCAGCCAGGAATGAGGCATCTTGTGAGGGACCTGTGAGTCACAGTAATGATGGCGCGCTGCCTCGATGCTCAAACACACGTGTAAAAATAGGCACAGAGATGGAGTGTGATACCCTGTGCATCTGTGAACACACTGAAGCTCAGATTGGATTCAAGCCCCTGTGAATATTATTACACAGGGGTGAAAATCAAAATGCATCACAGGCATCTGAGCCAGGCTTATTGGAAATCTGTGAATCGGCTGTGGTGTGCGTGTGCGTGTGCATGCGTGTGTGTGTGCGTGTGTGAGAGAGAGAGAGACAGTACAGACGGCAGGATTATATATACAAACATAGAGGAGAGCCAGGGTTGTAATCTCCAGTTGGATTGATACAAAGCAGTCAACTGAAGATACAGCAAATAAACTATTTTCAAGCCTGGGGCAAGAAAACATTGATACACACATATACTATGATTCACGGCTGCATAAGAAATCAAATGGACAAAACAGAAAAGGTGACTGTGAAGGATACAGGTCTGTTTTCTGGTTCAGGAAAGATGGCATTATTATAATACAGTATATATGGATATACGTTCTTCTGCAGTTTAGACGACGGTTTAGTTAGTTAGTTTTGCTGGTGCCCCGCCGTCTGCCATCAGACCTCTGGAGCTTGTTCAGAAAGCTGCAGCTCGTCTGGTGTTCAACCACCCCAAGTTCTCCCACACAACTCCCCTTCTCTGTTCTCTACACCGGCTCCCTGTAGCGGCTCATTCAGTTACCCTGGTGCGAGCCTACAGGGCAGTGAAAGGAACAGCTCCTTCTTACCTCCAGGCTATGGTCAAGCCTTACACCCCCGCCCGGCCACTTCGCTCTGCTGCCTCGAGGCGACTGGTTGCCCCTGCGGCTGATCTCGCTGCCCATCTTTCGCCGCAGGCTGAAAACCCACCTCTTCAAGAAACACTACTCTGACCCTTCCTCTTAGCACTTGCTTATATGCTTGTATGCTTCACTTATTTGTCTTAGCTCTTATTTATTTGCTTCACTTACTTGTCTCATTTGTTTAAATAAAAAGAAGAACTTTTACCGTCAGCACTGGTTCTGCTCTTAGATGTTGTTTAGGAAGGAAATGCACTTACAATTTCTGGTGACTAGTAGTTCTCTACCGACCTATGTTGAATGCACTTATTGTTAGTCTCTTTGGATAAAAGCGTCTGCTAAATGACTGTAATGTAATGTAATGTACTGTAATGTAATGTCAGCATAAGTTCAAGATAATGAGTTCAAGACAATGTGCTATTCGTCAACAATGAAGTTATATTCTTATTCTTTCCTGTGTGTATCTACAGGCAACAAAGCTGACCATAGATTTACAGGTGTAAGGCAAGTTAAAATATGTGTCACAAAATGTGTAAACATAATTTCACCTGAACAATAAAAGCCGGAACCGGAGCAAAGACTGATTAAAACCGGCCTTGCATCAAATACGACATAGTCCAGAGCACGGCGGGTTCTTGCACCTGAATCTACCTTACAGACCCTCCACCTCTTCATCTGAGCGGACAGCCTGAGCCAGGCAGTCAATCCTGAGGATAAATGTGACCTGTTCACACACAGCAGCCCTCCAACTAAACCGTGTCAGCTCAGAGCCATAGCCTGAAATGATTGCTGTTCTCACCTCTTGGTCAGGAAGTATAAAGGTAATATACATATATATAATATACAGCCATTCTGCTTCCAGCAACTTGGTGGCACATACCTCATGTCTGATGTTTTGTGGAATGGGAATGTGAACTTTCTGTCAGCAGATTATTGGACTGAAGAATGATGTATGCCTAGCAGAGTGTATAACACAACACAAGAGAGTCTGGGATTTGGCTAGAATCACCTTAGAGCCATTAAGGAAGTCCCCACAAACAGAACAAACATGAAAACAGTCTTGAAATGATTGAGTTGGGTGTCTAAAAAAAAGAAGAAGACAAAATCATCACCAACATGTCTGTGGTGATTGGGTAATGTCAGCTATCGGGGACCATGTCTTACTCACACGTGGTTATTTCCGTGTGCAGCGATAAAACAAACAATATTAAATGCAACAATTAATTATTTAGAGATGTACCTTCTCAATGGGAAGCTTCCTGCTGCGGGGGCCTCCCAGTAGAGATCAGACAGGAGGAGCAGCTGCCAGCCCTCTCCAGGCCCGCTGCACTCAACTTGGGCTGTGTGCTTCATTAGCCCTGCCTCTTCCCTGCCAGCCCCCGACCAGCCTTCCATCGACTACCACCACAGGTAGTAGCTGCCAGGCAGACTCACACATACATGCACGCACACAATCGCCCCTCACACCCACAAGCTTGCACACGAGCATATGAGCGAAAGCATACACTCACACAAACATCAACATGCACTCGCAAATGCACACACACACACACACACACACACACACACACACACACACACACACACACACACACACACACACACACACACACCACTGTGGCTCTTATGTTACACCCAGCAATGGAAGCCTCCGGATAATTCCTGCATTGATCAGCTACTGTTAATTGAGCACTCAGAAAGAAAGAGCCACTTATGGCAGGGAGACAGCGGCACGTTGTGCTCAAAACACAAGGCTGACCTTTAGGAGGTGTCGTGCAGAGATTGTATGTGTGTGTGTGTGTGTGTGTGTGTGTGTGTGTGTGTGTGTGTGTGTGTGTGTGTGCATGTGTGTGTGTGCATGTGTGTTTCAATGGATGGGGGGTGTGTGAGAAAGAGGAGAAATGCTTGCCTCTCTGCATGACTGGGAGTGGGACTGTGAATATTACTCTATGTGTATGTGTGTATTTGTATGCCAATGTGTGTATGTGTACAACATGTGTATGTGTATCTGTATGAATGTATGTCTATATGTACATGGATGCTGTGTTTTAGTCTTCACACTTCAAACATGATTCACATGCAGTTTAGCAAGCCAGAGGATATTGACCAGAGCACAACCACCTGCTCAACGTCACTCTCTTCAAAACCACAATAGGAAACAATATGAAATGAGATCACTCAGTGACTAATGACTTGATATAATACTATATGACACAGTGATCAGGACATCATTACATATAATGCCTGTTAATGTCTGTTAATCAGATACAGTTGAGCTCATTTGATGTAATGGAACACTCCCTCCATAACAACACATTAACCTGAAGGTCAATCAGTCAGGCCACTTTCCTTCTGGTCACTACAGCACACACAGACAGACTTCACTTCAGGGATGCTGCTAAATAAATAATATTTTCATTAAAAGCCATTTCTTGTCATATACTTTTGCCAGTATAGTTCATAAAGAAATGTTCCAAAAAAAAGGGCTGAAAATATTTGTTACGCTAACACACGTGGACCGTTTTTCCAGCTGTTGATTGAAATTCACGCACTTTCTATTTTAAACTTGAATGAACAAGTAAAGCCAAAGGAAACAACAATAGCCGCTGATGTACAATAGAACCAAGCCCATTCTATTTGCTGGGTTATTAAAGTTGGCAGGCCAGTCAGTCAGTCAGGAAGCTGTTGAATGGAGCAGAACAATAGCAGTGAAGAGGCCACACCTGGCCGGGACACCTGGTGAGCTGCACTACAGCAACACAAAGACCCCACCAATGGTCATTTTGCGTGCAGTTGTCCTCCTCAACAACAGGCTGAGGCAACCAGGGTTTTCCCCTTTCAGTAAGAGACAAGGGAGTCATTGGGTTTTGGCAGGTAGCCGGGTAATCATGAATGCAACAGCACAATAGAATAGTTAATAAACGTGTTATGTGATACATATTTGGATAATTCAACAGAATTTGGGCAGACAGTGACTGAAGTTTTAAATCTTCCATGACCTGAAGATTGACTGAATTTGAATCTACCATTCAAATATCTACATAGCTCACTGGGAGAGAGATGGAGAGACGGTGTCTGTTGCAGGATTACATAGCCTAATGTTGACAGAAAGGATTTACCACCAGAGGAGAGCCTGTATATCCATCAAATCCACTTTCCACTGACACCTCCTCCCTTACAGATATCTGTCCATCTCTATGCCGCTATCCTCGTCATATTATTTTATTATCAATATTATTATTATATTATTATATATAACATTTTGTTCATCAGTATCATCTGCTGCAACATGTATGACTGATTTGTGTTTGAGCTAGGATTCTTGTGATGTTAACAGTTTTTGAAGATTATTTGTTTGTCACATATGAAATATAACCAACCAATATTCACAAGAAGGCAAGTCAGTGATGAATCCATGAATCCATGACTTCACCTTGGCCAGTCTGAATCATCTCATTACTATGTGGTCACGGTCCAGTGATTACGTTCAGCCGGTGGGATTAAAACAGAATTATGGGGCCCAAAGAAACAATTCAACTGGGATACAAAGGAGAAGTTGTGAATGAGGCTGAATTGAAAACAAATCAAAACAAAACAGTGATGACACTCAATGAGCCCTATGTACCTGTGTTTGTGTGTGTGTGTGTGTGTGTGTGTGTGTGTGTGTTCCTGTGTGGTGTTTTAATAAGGGGAATCAGGATAACACAATTGTGTGTGTGTTGTGTGTGTGTGGTTGTAATGAGGGGAGGTGCAGGGTTTTGAATTTCCCTTCTCTGTACTGTTTGTGTGCTGTCCATGGTGCTGAACTGGCCTTTGGACTCTTTTTATAATGCACAGGCAAACTGAGGACATGAGGAGATTATGGAGGAATATTCCAGACTAAATTAAATAAATAAAAAACACTATGAATAATTAAATATATTGTGTAATGTGACAATAAATAAATAATAATTCAATGAAATGTGAGCATAAATAATTAAACGTGGCACGAAATGTATGTATGAGTCAAATTATTTAATTATTATTATTGACGCTATGTGGTAAAAGCACTAAGACTGTCACTGTTTTTTTTGATTGGTCCATAGACTTGATTTGATTGTTCATGCCTAATTCAACATGGCACACATGCAATACATGCAGCCATTATAGTTAAAAATGGCACATATTATGGCATTTGTCATTATTATGACATCAAATAAGCTCTCACTTATTAGATTTGACGATGTAATACAAATGAATTGGTTTAAAACAGTATTTCTGCATGTTTTAAAATGTTGCGCTTTTATTTTGAAGGCTAAACGCCCAAATCGAAAGTCTTATTTTCTGGTTAGTCTGGCCAGGGCATGGGCCAGCATTTTCCCCCCTCTCTCGTCAATACCTACTTCCAGCATGCCAGGGGCTTTGGCACGCCAGGGGCTTCTCCCGGTCCCCAGCTGGATGATCCTGGGCTTTGCTTACCTTGGGAATCCTATCGCTCATCACTCAATTGTTCTAGACTGCAGCCACTAGAGGCGGGACTCTCAGAAATACTCAACCAATCACTAAGGCCCCTCTGTTTCGATAGGAAAGTAACAGTTTTCATTTCAAGCCTTGTTGCAGGTAGTGTCATTGAAATGAATAAATGAATAAATAAATGAATACATACATACATTTCGTGCCACATTTAATTATTTATGCTCAGATTTCATTTTATTATTATTTATTTATTGTCACATTACACAATGTATTTGATTATTTATAGATGTATTTATTTATTTAATTTAGTCCAAAATATTCCTCCATACGGGTAACACCAACCAGTTAACACTGGAAAAGAGCATTTGTCTGTTCGAGATCTTTACTGGGAAATTCTGGGCACTTGTTAGCAGGGATGTAGCTAGTTGAAGGTAAACCCACCTAAACTCAATTTACCCACCTTTTAACTTGCAAAATAGAGTGTACCTACCTTTTTAGGCTGATATAAATCGTAATGAAGTAAAGTCATAGCGTGCATCATATAAGTAGTATCAAAGTGATGTAAGTTGTATGAGAATATGATCTTGTAAAGGGGAAAAAAACATAAATTAACAACTGATTCTTGTTTCTATTGGGGGTTATGGTGATCACCAACTGGAGCTCATCGTTCCCCCACCTTTTAATTTACTGTTATATGACTGCTTCTACGTCTGGGGGTGTAGTGTGTAGCCTGTATACGTGTATCATACCCACTTCATTCCCACCCTACAGCAGAAAGGATATGGCCATTCTATGATTTTCCTGGCGTACTTCCTGACCACGTTGTCCTCCCCGAAGATGAAGAGGGACCTGTTGACGGTGAAGCAGTTCTGCCTGACCGGGATGGGGTTGTACAGGGCCATGGTGCGGGCACGCTGCGCTTTGGTCTGCTTGAAGGCTGGGGAGATGCCACCTGTGGACACGGCCGCCCCATCCCGGTTCCGGTTGCGCTCGGAACCCCCATCCCCAGAGCTCAACAAGCCCGGGACGTCATCTCCAAACCGGGCCATTCTGCCAAAAGCAAACCAAAAACGGGAGAGAAGAGAGAGGGAGACAGACACAGGGAGGGAAAGGAGGTTATCCCCTAGAAAGCAGGGCGCGGTGCGGTGCTCGGTTTGACAGCGGCGGAGGGGAGAAGATCTTGACCGGCTTTAGTCCATCGTCAAATGTATTCACCAAATCATCCTGCCCGGTGTTCTTACACTTCAAAACCAAGTTAAAAAAAAACCCTTCACGTTTTTCTGTCCAGCGTGTCTTCGGTCCGGTGAGGAGCTCAGACAAAGCAACACGTCGTTTTCCCCCCCTCAAGTGCGCTCTGCGTAAAACAGCACACCGATCCAAAAATAAATTCAAATTTGTATCATTTAACACTCCGCTGTGTTAAACGAAATATAAAGCACTTAAAACTCGATGTGCGCGGTCCATTTTGCATCGTTTTATCCATCCAAATCCTACTTGTAATAGGCTACAGTAAAGCCGCAACAGGTCACGTCTTCAGAGCGGTCATCCTCAGTAACCTGGGTGGAAAGAATAAGAGCAGGACGATCCATTGATTTTCAAATAAACAAACGAGTAACAGTCTTCTGACTCCCTCTAAGCATCTGATCACTTGTGTCTTCCCTCTCCTCGCCTCTCTGTTGACCACCTACCACCAGTGAACACTACTGCATGCGTAAAAGCACGACGGGGGAAAAAAAAAAAACTTTTCGCGTGTGCAAGTACGTTTTTTCCCTTTCGTGGTCTTCAAAACACAGCAATGCAACACAACAAGCTATTAACTACAAGTCAGACGAGTGAAAACAAATGCCCCGCTCTGTGCCCTCGTCTCTGCAGTGAGATGGTAAAGGAAAAGCGTCTCTTTCTGTAAGAGCAGGGAAGACAACTAGATGGACTGCGACCTCCACAGAGCACACGCAATCAAAACACCTCTCATAACCTCTATCCAATCTGTACGTTTAGGTTCACAGAAAAAAAAAAAAAACGAAAGCATGGTAATGCAATTGATAGGGTCATAATTTAATAAAACATAATTCAAACTAATATTAGACAGCCTGCCCTGGTCTCCACCCCAACCACTATAATATTCCTAGGACGTATAGTGCGTGTAGGTACTCAATAGGGATGTTTATTGTACTTTATAGAAGGCCGTTTTATTATTTCTTATGGTACACTTATTTATAGTTGACAGATTTGCTGTGATATTTCTATAGTATCCTTCTAAAAGTTATTATAGGATTACTATAGCTCTTTTTCCTAATGGAAGTGAGATATGAATGGTCAGGAGGGTCATATTCAAACTGAACAGGCTACACTGTGATATTTCCGTGCTTTGACTTGTGTTCACTCTGCATGGTCACGCTTCAGGACAAGCTGCTGAATGCTGGTCACGTGTCAATCCTGGCAAGGAGTAAACACCTGTTGAGAAATAGGCATTGCCAAGAGGACAGCAGGAAGTGTCTTCACCTAATTACAGGGTTCAAAACATACCATTGCAGGGCGTGATAGTGAGGAGGAGTCCTGCTGCTGTGTGCTTAGAGTGATCACATCTGCTTTGCACAATGAAGGGGGGGAAAGGAAAAACCCTGAATGATGCAAATTGTCTTGAAAGGGTGATATGGGATATTTCAGTGTTAAACCGATTTCCCATTTCTGTCAAATATGAGAAACATAATTGAGGCAGTTCAATTCTTATGTAGTGAAAATAGGTCTAACCCCACTGAAGCATGTGTAATGACGCTTGAATAAATGGAAGCCTTTTATCCTAAAAGAGCATCACAGCGGCGTACATGGACAACATAATGAGAAGACTGACCCCCAGCCGGCCCAAAGTAAAACTGCTGTAACTGTGAAATTCACCAACGTGATCATGTCATTTTTTTTTCAACTGAGCGGGTAAACCGACAGTGAGGGTGGAAGCAAAAGATAGATGCATGTATTATTGCAGAGGAAGATCCACAGGAGAGCGTTAACCACCACACTGAGACTGATAGGCACCCAGTGATGATGGTAGTGATGACGACAGGCAGTGATCAACGACGTGTGACCTCCAAGTCATCGGTGCTCTAACAGAACACAATGGGTGGTAAAAATAGAAACACGTCTGACATCTTTTCTTCGAGGGGAGAAAAAAGATGGAGACATATGTGGTTTTTTTCCACCTGCCCCTCCAGTCAGAATACATCATAAGTGACAAAAAAAATGATCACATGGTACTTTTTTTTTTTTTTTTCATTTCTAATAATCTCACCTCAACCACTTCCTCTGTGCAGCAGTAGTGGGAGATACCGTGGCATTGTTTTGCGCCAGAATAAGAAACGCCAGCAGCCAAAGCTTTCTTGGCTGAGAGGTGAGGAGTGAATCATGCTGACTAGTAATTAGCAACAGAGATGATGAGGGTAGCAGGTTCCTGATTCTACATCCACACTCTTTCCCTAGAAAGGCAGAGTCTGTGAGGCCTCTTTGTGGTAAATTCAAACTTAGAATCAACCCCCCCTCCCGTTTTCAATCAAGCAATTAGCCAGTTTGTCATTGAGTGGAGTGGAATCCAACTGCCACTGTATGACTTCAAATTATTTTACCAAACTGGGGCAGAGTATTATCAAAACAAAAAAGAAAATGCTGGGCACTTACAAAAACTGTGGGGTGATTGTATTTAAAGCCTAAATAATCAAAATAATCTATCACATAATGAAATGTGTATTCATATAACAAAGAAAGCCATGGGGGGAAAAAAGTATTGTTTGAGAACTGGTATCAAATTTGAAATAGTGGAATCGTTATCGCTCTTAAAAAAAATGTCCTGCAATTCTCAGCCCTAGCTGTAAGGGATGTCAAGCTCACAGAGAGAGTGAGTCTAGCCAAGGGAGCCAACGCAAGCCTACCAAGGTTACCCTGCTCTTGTGACAGGAAGTCCCAGTCCCTGCTCTAGCAATAAGACTCAGCGCCACGGGACTGAGGTGTGAACAAAGATTTCCATTTAAATATAGAATGTGAGAATGGAGCTCCCTGACAGGCTTGCATCTGAAACCTGGTTATTATCATCCCTTCTCTTAACAGCCCTCTAACCGAACCCATTTCTCTGGAACCGTTTCCACATTCCAGCGTGGCGTCACCCTGTTCCTGTCCACACAAACCGGATATCGACGCCAGGCACAACAACGATCGGTCAGGGACTGCATTTTTGTGCATGTTCTTTGCTCAAAGATGAAATTAAACTGACTTCCTGACATGTTATTGTGAGGCTAATGATGTAATTTACAACTCTTACCGGTTAGATTGTGTGTGAGTTGGTTCGGATTAGGAGAGTGAAAACATCTTGACCGAAGTAGGTCTTGGTGTCTTGGTCTTGGTGACACTTTGACAGCTTACAGGGTCTCATAGTATATACTAACTCAGCAAGGACAACACAGCTATTCATATCATACATACCAAGAGTTCCAAAATGAGATAACCAGCTTTTGAAATAACTGATAGCACAAAATGAAAATAAAATATATAATAAATTAAAGTTTTTGAGTGACAAAATGATTGCTTTTTGCAGAGTGGATCCTATATATTTTAGAGATACTGAATGAAATTCATAATGAATGATAATAATCATTCATTATCATCATTTAATAATCATCTCTGGTTAAGGGATTTTTACATGGATGATTAGAATTTCAGTTCCTGTGTGGAAGACTACAGTTTTTACTCAGAAGGATAGATCCACTGTGCAAATAAAGTGTCTCTCACCATGGCTGTCTGTGCTTTGGTTGTAGATCAGAGGCAGAGAGACAGAGAGAGAGACAGAGAGAGAGAGAGAGAGAGAGAGAGAGAGAGAGAGAGACAGAGAGAGAGAGAGAGAGAGAGAGAGAGAGAGAGCGAGAGAGAGCTGTCATATAAGAGATGCAAAGGTCAAGCCAATAATAAGGCAAAGGTGGATCTTTGTTAATATATACAGTGTGGTCCAAAAGTCTGAGTCCACTACCAAGAACTGTTTGTTTTCATCATTTATCATTATTTATCATTATCATTATTTTACTCAGTTGATACTTCTTATTCAAGAATACATTAATTCAAACATTAACACATGTATGCTCCTAGTACACAGGGTGAATTGTTTTAGTCTTTTTTAGTCTTTTAACAACTAATACCAGATATTGACTATATTAATATAGTCCTCTATCGTGCTTTAACTTTGAAAAAGTTCTGATATAATATATTTTGAATTATTAATTAAATTATTTTTTAAATTATTAAAATCTTGTTTGAGAAATGTCATTGATTTAGATTTTTGATAAATGATGAAACAAAACAGTTCTTGGTAGTGGACTTTTGGACCCCACTCTACCTAATTCTACCAGAGTGGAAAGAAGTAAACAAGTCATTGTGTGTGTGTGTGTGTGTGTGTGTGTGTGTGTGTGTGTGTGTGTGTGTGTGTGTGTGTGTGTTTGTGTGTTACAGTGCAAGAGGGAGAATCTGAGTCTGAGTTAGACCTGTCAACACATTTTCATCAACGTGCTGAATGTACTTGCTGACAACCATGGGAGGGGCTTTAATTGTGCAGGTAGAAAACAACGCACCATTAAGACGCAGTTCAATCATAATACATCAACTTGGACATCAAGACTGTCCCTTTAAGTTTTTATGGTTTCATTATTGTTTGAAAATGCCCTTTTTTTCACGCTCTTCTTTTCATTCCTGTTAAAACACATTTTGAGAACAAACCTGATTTCAGTCTACATCCTCATGTCACTTCATTTAGGAAGTTTACAGACCATACATGTCAAATAAGGTCTGTCTTTTCCAAAAGGATTCTGGGTAGTGTAGTGTATCAGATGGATCAAGTTTTTGATTGGGAGCAACCAGCGGACTGCTTTAATCAGTGCAGTTGAGCAGCTAACATAACTTTTTTTTAACTCTTGTCAGCCTAGCGCCTAGCATAACTAAAGCATGATGTTTTATACCTGTCATCTTCACGGTAGTTTCCATAGCGACAAGACACCTGTGAAGGGCTGACATTGTCCTGCAGCTTCCAGACACTGAGTTTTTTTTTTTACCCACTTCCTCTGCAACAACTGCAAGTGCATTTAATGGCAGGAGCCCAGTGCTACACAACAGCAGTATCAGTGTCCCGACCTTCACGCATCAATGTCATGGTATCAGTCAAGCAATCTGTCTGCCCCTGACCATTAAAAAACACCCATATTAATCTGATAATTTACTTTACAATGAATATTATTGGAATTATGGTATAAAATCCTCTGATTATCCTGTAATACCTTTTTCCATAGTGCACCACAATATCTAACACATCCACCATACATACATGCACATGTACACACACAAACTGACACACAGAGACATGCACACACACATACACACACACACATCAAAATCATATTATTTCAGCTAATCACTTGACGCAGAGCCCCAAAGACAATTTATACCTGAAAACATTTATAAACATGACGATAAACGATGTATGAAGTAGGCAACTGATAATAAACCTGTGCACATAAACTCAACACAATGGCTGATTTGTTTGCTAATTGCAAGTTTTAAACACTCATTAAGCTTTAGCATTTGGATTCATTCCAACATCCACATTAATTCATTAATTACAACAAACAAGAGAATCGGACAATCATAACACGTGTACAGGAAAGAAACCTCAGTGGACTTTAAAGCGATACACCTTCTTTTGGGTTATTGGCCCGTTGGTAAACTAACCCTCATCTATGTTTCCCTGGTAGATCATACTAACTTTCCGCATGCACTATGTTGAGTGATAGTAGGCGACTAGAGAAAATGAGAAAATGACTTGCGAACATGAGAACTTGTAGCAGCTCTAAAGCTAAATTGTAAGTAGTAACTGGCAGTGTTGTGTAGGATATTGGCAGAACCTCCCAAACTACTGTGCTGGCTCAGTGGGCCACTGGCTAACCTAGACATTTCCATGTGACATAAAAGCACAGGAAAAACACAGAAGGACAGAGACAAACATGATGTAAGATCGACCAAGCCAGACCTATTGATGTGGCAAGATGAAGGGGCTGGCGGATTGCTCTATATTTAGCTTCATTGAGATGTTAATGGTTGGATCATGAGAGGACTTTGTGCGTGTTTGCGGGGTGTGTGTATTTGCGTTCGTACGTGTGTGTGTGTTTTGATAGACAGCTATATATGAGCCACAAACTGGAATTTCAGGGCCTTAGATTGGTAAAGTGTTTCTGAACATAAAAGAGGGACGATAAAAAGTGGATTTAATAGTGATCTCTCTCCAATAATACACTATGGACATAGTAGCGCTGTCATATGACTTTCCTTCCTGGCATTGATCAGTACCCAGAGGAGACATGATGAGACACATTTACTCTGCAGCAGGATCTCTCTCTCTCTCTCTCTCTCTCTCTCTTTCTATCTGTCTCTATCCACTCTTTCTGTCTTGCCATCTCAGCCTTTCTCTCTCTCTCTATCTGTCTTGCTCTTTCTCTCTCTCTGTCTTGCTCGCGCTCTCTCTCTCATCCTTTCTCTCCTCTCTACCGCTCCCTCTCTCTATCTTGCCCTTTCTCTCTCTTTCTGCCCAACCCAGATTCCTGCCTTTCACTGTTGTCTTCCCCGTACTTGTTTCCTAGCAACCAATCCGACATGCCCCCTATTCTCAGCCCCATGAAGCTGTCGCCATAACCCTAGATTTTATGAAATAACCCATATAAATCATCGCTCCCCACAGGGAAATGAGTTACGTCCGTCGTCTCCAGACAAATGACACTGTCTACAAGCAAGCTGTTAACCTGGTTTCCACTAGTTTAGAGTGGTCAAAGCAACAGGTGGCCATTAAGTGATGCGTTGCAATCATCACCCAAATAACAAACACTGACATTTATATATATATATATATATATATATATATATATATATATATATACAGCTGTTTGTGACATTTAATCAATTTAGGCCACTTAATTTAGAAAGATGGATGTGAAGAAGAGGTTTTCAAGACATCAGTTGGAGACAACTGTTTCGATTTGCTCCTCATGAAATAAATCTACTCTGATGAAGCCCTACAATTGAGAGAAATGTATTCATAAAACCTTTACTTTAAAAAGTAACACAAAAAGCATAATCGAATAATCAAATGAATAATAATGTGCAGGTATTACAGACTGTTTTTATGTAGCTGTAGTCAGGGAGGGACTTCCATCATACTGGAGATGGATGACAGGACATATAAAAGGACAATATCTGCTTGATATATTGGCAAACCGATATATCTATCTAACTCTAATTCATGTGTGTCCTAACATTACACTTAATTCTTTATCGTACTGCATTTGCCTTGAAGAATGTAAACAGTAACTTCTGACATGAAAGCGGTCAGAAAGCACAAGAGCTTGGCGTGAAAGACTCTGGGGGAAACATGATTGCTGAGGGATTACCTCCATCTAGTGGTGAACAGTTGATACTACACCATTTAGCCATTGCTCAATTTGGATCACTTGGATCATCAAGACTTGTGGTCACATATTTCCACATATATTTCATCAAATTATGAGGTAATATTATATTTGAATCAGGTAACTATAGAAAGCTGGAAGAATAAGGGAAGGTCTAGCTATTGGATGGATGGGTTTTGGATTTATTTAGTCTGCTTCTCAGAAATTACTTTGAGACACTGTGCCATCATTTTGGTCATCACTATGTATATCATACTAGTCTCTATGCATTGGTCGCTGCCAGCAGATGGTGGTTTCATTGATGGAGATTGCCACTTGGATCAGCTCCTATCCCCCATTAAACCTGCCTGAAGAATTCTACCAAAACTGATTTTTAGGGTGTAATTCTGAACATTCTGACATTATTATTATTATTATTATTATTATTATTATTACTGTTATTCAGAAATTTTCCTAGAATTTCATAAACCTGTATTGCCTGAGATGGATAAAATATATTTTTTACCTATATTATGTTACCTATATTAAATGCCTATACAGATTAAATGTCTGTGTACATTTTCTCATAGTTGCAGATATAGGAAAGTGACTGTCTATATATCATTCAACCACCTTAGGCAATGCAATTTTCCTTGCAAGCTCACAAGTCAGAATTCATAAGGAATGAAACTTTGGGAAATGTCCGGAAAATGTCTTAATTTCGCAGAATAACAACCTTAAAGTCTAGTTTGGTTGTACAACTAAATAATACAATGAGGTGGTCTAGGGTCTCTAGAATTGCAAGCAAGACCTTTCTGAGTCCATATATTTCAAGAATGCAGTGCAAAGCCAAAAGAAAAAAAGACATTAAAACCTGCTGATGGATAACCATCATAATGTACAGTAAAAAGGAAGCGGGTGGAGTAATCAAAAAAGCCATGAATAAGGAATTTCCACCACGAGGAGCGGATGAGAGAGCAAGTTTTCACTGCTCACTGCAGCAGCCGTTTACTTTTTAAATTAAACCATCCATCTGTCCATACATCTATCTGGCTCAAAATTAGAGTGAATGAAAAGAACGTTAATAATCACACTGGCAGATCAATATTGGCCACAGACGGCTGTAAATTTACTACAGCAAGTGCGCAGGCTTGCTAGTCATCAGCAGATGGCTGCTAGGTGGCTGGATACCCCAGAGGCCTTGGAAAAGCCAGCTATGCAGTGTTTATGAGTGATGCAGGCAGACCCAAAGCAACAGGGTACTGGGTAAGAGGCAGTATGGTGCCTTCACTGGCACAAACTGCATGACAGCAATAGACAGTAGATGGAAAAAGAAGAGGGACTCAGAAAGAAGTGATGAGAGAAAGAGTGAGAGATGAGTGAGTCAGGAAAAGAGTAATGAAAAATAATGTGACCAGTGAAAGAGAGATAAATATAGTGTGAGGTAGAGGGGAAAAGAGAGAGAGAGAGAGAGAGAGAGAGCGAGAGAGAGAGTGCAGATTCTCCATCCTGAAGTCCTCACACCTCTCATCTGTTGTGTAAAGTAAATTGCCACTGAAAGTTGTTTAAGCCACCAAAGACTTAAAAGAGTAAACAAGATGACTGACTGATTATGTCTGTACATTATCCCTCCCCACATGAGCGATAGAAGTAGTTAGAGCTATGGGAATGAGCCCATAGCACTCAACAATAATAACATCAAGTCACAATGTCCTTATACAAGGTTATCAGAGTCACAATTAAATGGTTTGGGAAGTATATGTATGTGTGTGTGTGTGTGTGTGTGTGTGTGTGACAGAGAGAGAGAGAGAGAGAGAGAGAGTGAGGAAGTAAGAGACATTTATAAGATTATTGAGACTTTCCTACAGCAAATTGGGTGGATTTTTCACTCCAAGGGACAAAGTATATCCGCACACCATTAACTAATGGCTTCTTAAGTGGCAGCTGCTCCGATCTGAAAACATATTGGGGAGACATGCATGCCTCAAGCTGCGGTGAACCAGTAAGCCTGTGGAATATGAATGCAGTCTAGATCCGCACACTATCCTGCTGTAAAGATATAAAAATGCTAAATCAAATTTTGGCTGAAATTAAAGAATTTGTTAGAATGCAAGCAAGCCCTAGGATGATCATTAAAAACTTGTGACGTTCAACTTTAATTTTGTGAAGCAGCACATCCTTGTTCCCATTCCACCTCCCCATGAATAATTCCTTAGACAAATAGAAAGTGTTTCCGATGAATCCCTACAGCGGAGGGTGAGGTTGAGCTGAGGTTGGCTTATATTTGCCTCTTGAATGCATGCATGAGCCCATGCTGTGCAATGAGCAGTTCTCATCAGCTCCACTAGGGGTCATAGACATTACATTGTAGTTAGAGTAAGCTGCTGTGTTGGGTATTGATGAAGACTTTCAGTTTGCTTACCAAGCGCCTTCACCATATTTGTCAAAACTGCTCCCTCCCAAGAGCATCATTAGTCACTGAGCTGCAACATTTGTGCTCCTTCTGGTTTTCAGGAGATGGATGTGATGAATATCCCACACAGAGACCCACACAGAGACCCACACAGAGACCTCAGGCGTCAGTCTCTGGCTTGTTTCATTCGCCAGCCTATTAGTCTGAGACACATTGTGTGGAACTTAATGCTGATCACACACTACACCAAAATAAAGCAATAACTGAATCATGATCTCAAAACAGAGGGCACAAGAAAGAGGCAATTTAGATAAAACTAGGTCCCCCCAAATCCATTTGGCTTGAAAGCCTCTCTGCTTGAAAGAAATCCTGTCGCACTACAAAGGTACTATTTGCCCCAGCGTGCTAACAGCATTGAACTGTCAGAGCACAACACGATTATCTTTGATATTTAAATCTACAGCTTTGAATAAATGGATGGGAGTCCACGGTCCAGGACAGAGGACACATTCATCCTCGTTTCAGCACTTTTATGTCCAAACAACAATGCAGAAGCGCATGGCAGCTTATTAGTTAGCATGCACACACACACGTACACAGACACACAGAGCTATTAAAGTACAAGCCCTACAAAGCCCTGCAGTGGTACGCTGAAGATGACTAGTGGTGTCAATGTATTGGTCTTTATCTTGTATGTGATTACCTTCTTGTTTAGTGAAAAGTGAACATTATATATACCCTAGTTCTGTAAATATATAATTGCTTCACCTTCACAGTATTGTTGTACCTAAGATTGAAAAATAAAATGCATATATTTATTTATATTTTTAGAGTTTCATAAAGATATAAAATAACTGGCCTCATGAACCTTTCCTGTGCCTAGTTAGTGTGAACACTGTCCTCACAATGTCTCCCAATGGACATGGATCCAGAATACTAAATGTCATCCCTCCTCAAACTGATCTAGGTGCACCACAGCCACTGTATGCATAGCGGTGAATATAATTCATTTTGTACCTTGTAAGCTGGTGTCCTCACACACTTGAAAATTTAAATGAACAAAATGTAAAGAAACGTTGTAGAAGACAGTCAGTCTAAGATGGACCACGGCTGGGAGTAGGTCAACCTAGGTCTGCATGGCTATATTTCACAATCTGCTGCTGTGTGTGGGCATGTGTGCATGAATCGCAGCCGCTGCTATTCTATTCTATGGAAACATAGTGACTCAGTGACTCATTGAGTTAGGGACATTTGCTCCTATAGGCTGCCCCCCCCCCCCCCCTCCAGGTTCTGGCAATGAGAAGGTTTATTTCAAAATGGTGAAATACGCCAGAGGACAGCTCTGAAGTGCAAAATACAAAGAAGCGTGGGTGATCTTCACCACATTTGGGTTAACTATTATTACAGAAACTATCATAACTTTGCCTACATGGATGGATGAGGATGTTTTTGACAGTGTGCTGTGAATTTCAGGTATTTGTTTCAAAATAGAAACAGAACAGAATAGCATCCCCTTTTGATGCTTTAATTTCTACACCATGTCATGTTTGCTAACATACAAAGTATCACAGTATTTCAGTCTCGGCCTTGTGTTATATGATACCATGTTGTTTTTATTAAAGGAAAAGGGAAGTGCACCACTTCTCTACCAAAGACAAACACCATCCTGAGTGTGCGTGTGTGTACATATGTGTGTGCTTGTGGAACAGGTTAACAGGTCACACTGCTTCCTGTGCTAATGGTTTCATATCACAGACAGAGAGAGGGCATTAGTTGGACACATATCTCTGGGTCCCTGGTTATTGCAACCCAGTTGCTTAGAAGCCAAACAAGTCTTTCTATGAGGGCGAGAACGGGTAGGTCTGGTAAAATGGATCAACTAACAAGCAGTCATTTAGGGTGATTTCATTGAAAATGAGAGTATTTTGTTTTAGGTATTTTGTTTCAGTTAAAAGAAAAAAATCAGCTATGATAGATGATAAATGAATAGCAATATGTAGGTCCCAAGATTAAGATGAATCAAGAGTAATAGCTCAGTCAGTCTCAGGGTTGTGGGTTGATCCACACATAGTGTCAACTACCACCTCTGTAAATCGCTTTGGATAAAAGCGTCAGCTAGATGAATGTAATAAATAATAAATGTATGAATGAGCAATTTTGTATAAAAAAATATAATATTCCTCTGGCATCTGCCTGTTTTATTGTCCTAGAGCCCAGTTATGGCAGGAAGACGTGGGAAGCACAGCCGTAAATGGATGTAGCTTTATAGACCATCCCATTATATACAGCCCTCGATCAAACAGAGCCTGAAACCTTATTTCAAGATATTGCTGGTGGCAAGTGAGTTATCAATAAATCTGAGGTCTTCAATAATTAAACAGACACTGATGTGTTTGCATGAGTATAAATGGATCCAAGCAAGTGTCTGTAAACTGTGTGTGTTTGACTGTGTGCGTGTGTGTGCGTGTGTGTGTGTGTGTGTGTGTGTGTGTGTGTGTGTAAGTCCATCTGTATGCAAATGTGCAGGTGTAAGTGAGAGAGGACGCTGCTGTCAGGTGGTGTTGAATGGGAGGACCACAGCCCATATTTCACAGACAGGGTTCCTCGGGGGATGCTGCTGGTGTCGCTACAGTAGGGCAAGAACACCAGAGATACATGGTAGTACCATTTAAGACAGGGGGGAATAGGGGCACCCAATTCACCCAGCTGTGGTGGGAGCAAATATAGGCCATAGAGCGATGATACATCTGATGGTGTTCAACTCTGAAATGGGATTACATTAGGATTAAATCAAAAAATGAAAGATGGTTATGTCTCGTCTTAGTTGAACTGAACATGTATTGCTGGATCAGCTAATTATAGCCTTGTGAAAACTCTCTTACTAATTTCATCAATCGATCATCAGCAGTGTTTGTCGTCGGCACAGCCAAAGAGAACAACGACTGGGACATCTCAGAGCACTTCCTTTCTATTCTCTCCCCTTTCCTTCTCATTGTCTTCTTCTTCATTCTGCCCTCTCGACTCCTCGGGCCGGGAAATGGCGGGTATCCCTCCATTCTGCCCTGACACAGCTTCCTCAAATCAAATGAAATGTATTCATCAAGCATTTTTTACACAACATGTCTGTCACTAAGTGCTTTATAGAGCAACAAAACAATTCAATCAAAAATCAGTCCATGCCACTTCACCCGATAGCCATCTATTTCCTGTTTTCCTCACTCATCCCTCTTTCCCATTACAAACCACTGTTTATCAACAGTGGTCTGTGACATTTGGCTATCTTGCTGAGAGCAAGAGCAAGAGGGAAGGAGAGAGAGAGCATGAATGCAGCGTTTGTGAGTAGTACATCATTTCAACAGCTTCTCCACCCTAACCCAGCACAAAAAACCTGCCCTTGTCTTAAAAAAAAAAATGTCTGTGTGAATTAAATGGGAACATTACCCAAGTGTGTGAAGGAAGCAACATTTCTGTACATTTTCCTCGACACTCACTCTCTCTCTCTCTCTCTCTCTCGCTCGCTCTCTCTCTCGCTGTCTCAATAACACTGCCTTCTCCATTCTGCGTAATGCTTGACAGACACATGGTTTTGTGGTGCGGAAAATGGCTTTTCAGCGTGTCACCATTAATAATTTACTTATGACAAACAGCTCTGACATTTACACTGCGCTGGGTGTCTGTCTGAAACTGACAGGGAGACAGTAATGGCAGGGAAGGAGAACAATATGGGGAAAGATAAAGATTCTCTCTCAACTGTGCATTGACGCAGTTAGAAAGGGTCAGGCCTAATAATGTGTCAAACCTTTAGTACTAAAGCATCGATGGAGGAATCAAAGCTGTCTGTGGTGACCTTCTCAAAGATCCAGTGACCTCAAATTGAGCTTGAGGTTGAGTGGGTGCGCTTTCTATTTAAGTAGTAAGTAACAATGAGGGAAAGTGAAACACAAACACATCAGACTAGGCTATTCATAAAAGCGTATTCAAACTTAAATAAATAAGTACATATTTTGACATCAGTGTCAATGAGTAACCAGGTTTTCAAGTTAATGACTAATTTAGATTGCATGCCTTGCTGTCCAATTATGCCTCTCTTTGAAAACCCACTCACACAATCACACAGCTGCTGACACACACAGCAAATAAAGAACTGACTGACTTTGTAAAATCAGTCTGTCTGCCTGCCCGAATTTCTGTCTGATGAACAGCTTAACAGGTTGAGAACAAGCCAACGGGTGAGGGCCTCTGTGGGCAGCAGAGTGCAGCCGCTCTTTCAAAGCTAATGCACTGTGGGCAAAGAAACACTAAGAGAAGCAGACAGATTGAAACCAGAGTCTATCACGGTTTCCCTGAGTCAGAAACAGCGTCTAACCAGACTACAGGTTCTTTACTCTATACTATAGAGTAAAGAACCTGTTGTCTGGGACTCTATAGAGTCTATAGAGTCCCTTTACTTCACCAAACTGAGCTGGTAGAGTATCATCAGCACGCTCTGACAAGTTTGTTTAGACAGAAAGCTCAGTAGAAGTTATGAAAATTGCATAGATCTAAGTGTGCAGAAATGTTCTCTCTGAACTTTTTAACAGCAATAATATCAATAACGCAGCAATAGGTACAAGACACAATATTATGTCTTTGATACAATGGTTACAATATATGTGTACTGACTGAAAACCTTTCCTCAAAATAGCATACATACACAATAATAAAAAATTGACAAAAACAAGAAAGATTGATGGTTACCAGAAGACTTGACATTTCAGCTAATAAAGCATGGCAAGCTGTGCTTTATGGGAATTATCAGCATGGTTAGAATGCATGGCCAATCACACTGCTTGAAACTATCCATCATATGATCTCAGGCACTGTAGAGATGTTTGGCTGGATGGATGTTAGTCTTCCTGCAGAGTATCAAAAACAACCAGACCAGCTTCATTACCCAACTGGCCTAGCTACACTCTTGCTACACACTAACACCACGTATTACAGTAATGAGAAGAACCATTAATATATAATGAAAGCTAAATAAGACCAGAGCCCTATAGCAGTGTGCCCCTGTACTGGTAGATAAATAATGAGGCTGGTGGCTGGTGAGTAAGGAGTCGAAACACTGACACTACTGCAAACAGGCAATTTTCTGACTGCGGTTGTGAGGTGATGAACTAGGATGATGCTTTATAGATGGCCAGAGGCTGAAGCAGTGTGTTCCAATCAGGTTGTGATCAGAAGAAAAGAGGATCATACAGTGTGTCCAAGTCTGCATGCAGAGAATAGTAACAATGCTGGACACACACACAACACACACACACACACACAGTTACACACAGATAGCCACTGATGCACACAAGTAGATACACATACCTGCATGCACACACACACACACACACAAACACACACAGATACACACACGCACACACAGTGGCTACGGCTGGTTTCCCTATCCTTCATCTCTAACCGCTGAGCCCTGCAGCACAGTGGACACATCAACTGTGAAGTATCAATTATATTGTTGATTCAACATCCCTCAATATCTCTTCAGTGTGTGTGTGTGTGTGTGTGTGTGTGTGTGTGTGTGTGTGTGTGTGTGTGTGTGTGTGTGTGTGTGTGTGTGTGTGTGTGTGTGTGTGTGTGCATGCACACATATGCATGTGTGTGTTCTCTGTCAACATGGCAAGCTAGGGACCATGACAACAGACATGAAGCAGTGGAAAATCATTCATGGAACTCAATAGTGATACTGCTGACAATCTCTCTCCTCCTCTGAAAATGATTCATCTCAAAAAGTGGTGCATGATTATTGTACCAGTTGCATTCCCAGTCAAAATGTGGTTCAGGTGTGTAGGAGGCAAATCTCTGCAGGGATGCATAACTGTGTTTCAATTGGAAGGAATCAGTTGTTATTCTCATGTTGTTTTGGTGAGGATGCACATTTGTCACAGATGCCACTGAAGGGGGACGTAGATAAATGTACATTTACTTTCCACTGGTTTGGTACATGTTATCCAACCTTATACAGACTGTGGAGCACTGCTACCAGACTGTCACGCCACTCAGCCACTTCAGCACCATGGAGAGCGCCCATTCCTGTTCAGGCTAAACTGATGTGAGGTTGTGGAGGGCCGTTATTTACCACGCCAGCTAGTGCCAATTGAAGTAGTATGACATGACAATTTGCTCCTGCATCCCTTTACTGTAAATGCTTGTCAGTGGAGTACACGAGTGTGGGACACCCTCAGGCAGAAGAGTTAACCCTAACCCTCCAAAACAAGAGCAAGATGAATCAAATGATCTGGGTTAGCTAAGCCTAGCTGACCTTCCACGTTCAAACTAGCCATGCTAGCCTATCATTCTCTAGGTAAGCTAGTTAGCTAGCCTGCTGGGCTATTTCTAGTTCCTTCTCTTCCTGTTGTCTTCCTGTTGTCTCTTCTCTTGTCTGTTAAACCGAGACAACATCTACACATCGTTCCTTGGCATTGTTAGGTAGACAACACTCAATGATGTGACAACTTCCATAAAGCAATCCCTAGTTTATCATAAAAATAGGATGTCTTCCAACGTCTTACCTTAAAATGCAAAGAATTAAAATGTTACTCATTATGAATGAAGCTTCCTATTTTACCTATTATTTAGTCTCCGAGACTATAACAGCTTCTGATTTCAAATCAGTACATGTACAACTCTGTACCTCTTTTCTGACAGCGTACCTGGGTCCAGGAAATCACATTATACCTTTACTCTTCGTCATTGGCATATACAAACCTTGCTCCTGATACATGTCAGACTCCCCCACCCCTTACACACACACACACACACACACACACACACACACACCAGCACTCTACTCAGAATTAAAAGATGACTACCAGCTGCTGATTAAAAATCATTTTGAGGTAGAGACTCATTCAGAGCTCCCTCACTTAGAAATTGGTTTTGCACTCATGCCAGGGAGTCTTGCACTCATTCAGAATATGTCTGCCTCAATATTCAAGTCTAGCTTAATGACTTAAGCGTTGGCATATGCTGCCATTAGTTTAGCCACTCTAATTGCCTTAAATCTCTGGCATGCAACATTTCAATTAGCCATTACTCCCACACTGCCACCTCTCTCCTTTTTCCCTTCTCTATTTACTTGGAAATAGGGCTGCTGTCCTGGAACACCTGATGTGACTTGCAAGCTGAAGACTCTGCCCTGAGGCTCTGGGCCCGTCTTGGGATCTAAACAATAAAGCCAGACCACCAGAAGATGTGACCAGGCCTGATGAGCCTACTGAAAGTCTCCAAACCACTGGGACAGAAACACTCTTTTATTTCTATAGCCAGCACCATAATATGAACCCCATCAACATATTAGGAGAAGAGACTACAGCAGTCTCATATTCATACCTAGAATTGTATTCTATTTGAATCTTGTCAAAATATGAATGTATATTTAGAAAGGACTGACTGTGAAGGGAAAGAATAATTCAAACAGTGTGCAGTGTGCTTAGACATTTAGTTCAATCTACAGGGTGAGTCATTGTGCCCCGGTGATGAATAGCCTTGCTGTGTGTGTGTGTGTGTGTGTGTGTGCATGTGCGTGTGGTGCGTGTGCGTGTGTGTGTGTGTGTGTACATGCATATGCGCATGCACAGCCTCTACCCAAACCTTTGCTCCCAAGCTCTAATGACTCTTAGTGTTAAGACTGATGGTCACTTCAATCTGCTTCTGGCCACAGGTTTGCTTTCTCTCTCTTTCAGTCACGCTCTCGGTCAATTTTCTCTCACAAATACAAAACACAATGACAAACACACACACACACACACACAGCACCAGGGTCTAATTAGATTCCAAAACATTTCTACTGCTCTGCTCTATTACTCACCAATGTCTTCTTCTGATGCAGTTGAAATGCCAGATCGATACAGCCTGATTACTGTCATTACGGGCATGTTAGGATGGCTCTAAGTACTGTTATTTCATCAAGCCCTTCCGAGAGGATGTCTTTTTCAGGGTCACATGCTAAATGGTGCCAATGTACACATTACACATACACACACACACACACACGTGCACGCAGACACACATACGAAACAACGGAAACCGCCCCACCCAGAGAAGAACATGTCACACATGTAGCCCCTTAATTGCCTCATTTACAAAGCTGTTTTTTTCCAACATGCAGTCACATTTAAAAAAACTCTCACATAAGCTTCCTTTTTCATAACATCTGTTACTCCTCCTTCTTTAGGCTCCCATTAGACTCTAAATCCCTTGTAAAAACAAAAGAAGGTGCAGAGTTTGTCTCAGGTGCAGCATCTTATCCTGCTAAGTGGCAATGATAGGTAGATGTTCATGGTAGTAACACATCCTGACTCAGTTGGATGCGTTAATCTAAGATATGGTGTCATATTAATTAATCTGGTAGGACGGGGAACAGAAACCCGGCCCATGACCAATCGTCTGCACAGGCCTGGTGATTCGGTAATCAACCACATCTACTAGTGTTACATGGATCTAAAAGTCATGCACACATTAAAGCAGGAAAATAATGCTCATTTAAAATTCAGTCAGTGGTTTTGTAATAATGTCTTTTCCACAAATTTCAAATTTCACACTCACCACAGACATTTGTGAGATTCTGCCAATCAATATGTGGTAACCTCAAGACTCAGGAAGTGGAATTGTGGAAGGAAGGTTTGGTAAAGCTGGGTGGGGAAAGAGAAAAAGCTTTCCTATTTCTCAAAAACTGTTGTTGGTGTGCCCTTGAGCAAGGTGCCTAACCACAAACAATTCTCAGTGGCCAACAGTAGAGGACTGTGTCTGTACTAAGCAGGTCCGAAGTCTGAATGTGAACAAAGTGTATGTTAAATATTCAGTGTCTCAATCAAAACAGGAACAATGGCCATCAGTATCTCAATTCAAGATGACTTTGGGAACTATGACCACTTTGGAGCCCAAATGTGTGGTAACTGTCCTTCTTTCCATCTCCCTCCACTGTCTTCCACTTCTCACATGTCTCTTCTTGCCTTTTCTCCTCCTTCCTGCACTTCGATTTCATCTTTTGACTGTGTTCCCTCCTCACCTCTCCCCCGTTCATTCCTTCTAGGTCATACTTCCCATCTTCTTCCTCTCCCACCCTTCCACTTTCACTCCACTGTCATGCTCCCCTGTTCCTCTGTCTGTTAAGCTAGAGACACAGCATGGCATATGGCATCCGGTACCTGTGGTGAGGAGGAAGGGTGCCACAGAGGGAGCCAACGCCACCAGAGGTGAAGCCCCACCTGTTAGAGGCTTCAGCGGAGAAACACAGGGGGGCATTACTGTTATAATCAGCTAGAAATTCCACAGCACTGCAGGCAGCTAATACATACATATACACAGAGACATGCATAAGCACACACACAAGCACGCTGCGGTGTGTGCGAACAAAAATGTTTGCATCAATAATGCATGATGGGTTTAGTGACAAACTGACCGACATAAAAAAAATGACACTAAAAATGACTTGCTATAAATTACCTTGGTACCTCAGTCATTTTCACCTCAGTTCACGGCAAAGAAAATATTTCCCCTTGTGTGTTTGCTGTCATTGATGAGTGTGAATGGTGATTTTCCCAGCCCCTAAAGTTTATTGTCTCTATGCTTATAGTCTTTGGTGATAATTAAAGCTGCACTAGACAAGATGTTTATTTAAAAATACACCTGTGCTATCAGCCTAAATCATAAAGTGGGGCTGCAATAATGAAGAGCTTCTCCACTAACTGAGACAGATTTACCCCATTGGTCCAAATGAAATTCTCTTACTAAACTCTCACAAATACAAAACTCGCAGTATATATTGACATAGTGACCAAAACAACCATCTGTATAACTTTGGTGATAAGAAATTAAGTTTTTAGGATGAAGCCCAAGCTCATTAGTGGGTGGGAGAGAGCCAGTGGTCAGTAGGTCTACATCAATGTTACTCACTACTCAATACTCACTCCCACTCCTTGCGTCGTGCCTGTGGTGTGCTCTGTATCTTATGAGCCTGGTGGGCTTTGACAATGTCCCTCTGCTCGATCAGGCCACCCCGGCGTCTCTTGATCACATTGGGACTGACTGCCAAGTCTCCATCCAGCCCCAACGCTCCGCCTTCGAAAGACGAGCCCACGTCCAGAGAGAGGCCGAGGCGGTTTTGGTGTATTGGGGGGGCATGGCCAGACATGTGTGGGAGGTACAGGGTGTCGCAGCTGGTTGAGACGCTGTGGGGCTCCAGGAGGGAGTGGGGCCCCTGAAACAGGCTTGACCCACCGGCTAGTCCTGCACGATGCTTCTGCCAGCTCTCACACTCCTCTGGGGGAGGATGGAGGATGTAGTGCCTGGGGGTGCTGTTACCACACACCGCCTCCATGCCCAGATCCAGACCATCCACTGGATACCCCGGTCTTTCTGGGCCTCTAGGCGGCCCCAAGGCATTGCGGTCCCCTGTCAGAGACTGAGAGCTGACCGAACAGGAGCCCAGTTCCAACATGGTGGCACGGCTGCCGGGGATCTCAGCATAGTGCTGTGGGGAGGGAAAGAGGAAAGAGGAAGTAGAGGGGAAGTGGAATAGGGGGGAGAAAGAGTGAGAGAGACACAAGATTAAAGTACAAACTATGTAATTACTGATGTCATGAACATCCTATATCATACAGCTTCATAAAAACCTCTATTTTCATTGGGCGTTTCCCTGAAACAACAGGAGAGATACAGCCTTGATGTGGCCATATCTTTCCTACATAGAGGTGCAGATCCTCAGTCAGTCTGTTCTCGGGTGGTGCTTTATAACTACATTAGTCAAAAGCATGAAGGGATCCAACTTCTGTTTGAGTATTCATTTGTTCAGTTAAGCTTCAGAGGCAATTTGCCAATGGCTCTCGCTGTCCTCAGTAAGTTTTATTACAGTTAGTAACAAGTCCTCTGAGCAGCAGAACCAATTACACGAGCTGTAATGCAGTCCTCACAACAAATAATATTAATATTGTCAGTGTTGTGCTTGATGGTGTAATTAGAAAGAGGGAAAATAGAGATGGAGCCTCATTCCATCAACTCAGACCCCCCCCTCAATAAAGTATGTGTCTATCTATCTATCTATCTATCTATCTATCTATCTATCTATCTATCTATCTATCTATCTATCTATCTATCTATCTATCTATCTATCTATCTATCTATCTATATAGAGGCTATATACAATTCTCTTATATATCAGCCTACAGTCCATCAGGTAGACTGCTCAAGCACCCTGCAAGCCATCCATTAGACTGCTGTCAATAAGTAGACACACTGTTCAAAATGAGGCTCTAATCATCAGAGAACCTCTTGAGTTGATGATGGTAGTTTTGAGAAGAGCTTGACCTCTCTGATTTCAAAAGAACTTCACTGATTACTCAAAATATTAAAATGATTGCACAAAACTGAGCTAATATACTAAGATATGCTTGATTTGGCCATATCTTCTATGTGCCAAGGAGGACAAGGTTCTAGCTAGGGAATACTCCAGTAATAGGACGATGAATCAGAGGGGACAACGGTTTATGTTGTACCACACTTACTGAAAACCATTTATTTTAAACAGCATTTTCACAAAGAGCAAATCCATTCTGATCTCCTTCTGTACTATTTCTTGTTAGTAATAAAAACAAGCCAAAGATGCCTGGAACATTATTGTTCCTAACCATTAACCCAAGGAGATGATAAGAATAAAATATAATTTCTCATAACTACAAATGCCATCAACTGCCATCTGATCTATTCAATTCATGAAGCAGAAACCGATACTAACATAAATTAAGATGAAACAAATAAAATAATGTGACAAAAACCCATTGCATTAATCTGTTGCTGTGCGGTGTAATTCATCACATATAGGGGGGGACGATTGGTGAAGCTCATTAGAGCTGATGGAAGTGGGCCAATCTGTGACAGTGCTAGTATAGTTGTTGTATAGTTGCCCTATTATTTACCATGGCCTAGATTACACAGCCCCTCCAAGAACATGGTTTCACAGAGACGTACATTATCTAAACAAACAGGAAGGAAAGAGCCTCGCCCTCCTAAAAAATATCTTCAGTGAGCTCAATTCAAAATAAAGCATGTGTTACTTTCTCACAAATACATTGAATCTCTTTTTCATGTGCAGATGTCTGACTTCCCTATCACAGCAATTTATTTATCAAGCAAAATACACAAAAATCTATACAGAGAGCTTTTAAACATACAAACTAAATTCCATTTTAAATCAGATTAGAAGAGTCTTTGAGTAAATGGTAGCACAGTGTTTTAGTAGCTTTCAACCTTTTACACACTGAAATATTGATAAATGAAAGCCATTATGATTATTACATTTCAGAAAAGCCACCATTGTTAATAGATGGCACAAGTGATGTTGCAAGCTTCAAATCTTACTGAGCTTTGAAAAACAATCTCATATTGCTGTTGCTCTCTTTTCACCAAGTAATCAATTGTTATAGGCAAATATCAAATTGAGAGCACAGAGGCGATCAAACAGTCGTGGTTAGAAGGACCTTCTCGTAACTGGAGGTTCACAGGTTCAAAGTATCCATGCTCATATATTCCCATGGCATTTTTGATTCTCCCTATTGATTCGATACTATATAGATTCCCTTATCAGTTCCCTTATCAGATAATTGATCATACAGCTTTAATGGAGTGCCCTAATGTCAAAACACGCAATCAATTGCACACGGAAGGTTTTGGAACAAAAACCATCCAGTTGAGCAACCGCCTCTTGGCATCAATAAGGGGAATCGATAGCAGAGGAGATTATTGCTTTCAATAATTGGACAATCTATTGTCTTGACTATACTGGGCCCAGTTGAGATACCCAGCCCCAACCTTCCCGTGGGATGGAACATCTGAATCACATGCAACTTGCAGGAGAACGACCATAAGTGTATGACATCTTATACACTTAATAATAAATGAATAAGAAATGACTAATAAAATTAAATTACTGCTATTAGGACCTCCATACTATGGGATGACCTGCCCAAGGAGATCGGGCTATCAAAATCAGCAATCTAGTGATCGCTATGCTCACTAGGTTGCTTATTAATGAATGTGAGCTGAGACAGAAAACTCTCCTGCCAAGTCCTTCCCTCTTCCTTCTCTCCCCAACTCCAATTAGATGGACGGAGTTGGAGTCGTGCACCGAATGAGACAGGAAGTGCCATTCTCCTCATATGTATATATATATGTATTTGTTCAAACACTTGACCTGGCATGGGAAACTGTCTGAGAGGCAACAGGAGAAACTCCATTGATCCAACGCTTACTGAATCCATTTTCAAAATTAGCTTTTCACACTGAGTGGGAACACCAACACAGTCAGCTGACAGAAATATGGCTGCATGAATTTAGACAGCTGGATCGTTGTTTGCTACCTCCAGGAAAGCCCCAGCTACATTTACTGATGATGGCTCTACAACCTTTCCTTCCACACAGGTTAAAGAGAGCGTGGATGGATGGGAAAACACAACACAAGAAAAACAAAATCAATTGACTCCGGATGGTGCCATGTTCATGATCAATAAAACTACACTAGGCTGGTGCGAGCATTTACACACAAACCTATTAGCCAGACCTGAAAGGTGAAAGGGACAAGCAACACAGCTAACAATTATGGTTAGTAAATGACTAGATGGACAATAAGCCTCTTCCAGAAGTTGCAAGCCACTAAAATTAGAAACAGACATTGTTGACTGTATATTGCCCCAGAACTACACTTACTCCAGTTAGTTCTTATCAGTTAACAATGTTTATATTTCCCTTATATACAATGCATTTAAAGGTCACAGGGTTTATCCATACATGTGGATCTATTTTGTGCCACATGTGCTCATGTGTCTCAACAAAGGAGCAAAGAGTGTTGAGGACAGAAGGTGATTTCTCTGATTACAGAGACAAAAGCTGAATATCTGTGAAACAATCCCTAATTGCACTCTCTCATGCGATTATGATCAGCGTGACCAGACCCCTGATACCAAACAGCACACCCTCACCAGAGAGCAATGGATAAGAACTCTACACAGACCCAAACTTCAAGGCTGTATTGCACAGTGCCTCCACACTCCACTGTGATCCACACCAAAACCATGCACTTACGGCTCTAGATTACTGTGGTGGATCAGTAAGTGCCAGGAAAAATGTCTGTGGCTAAATGTGATTCTCCTCATCAGCTTTTAAGAGGCCGGTTGTTGATTAGCCATGGCCACTGGACTCTCCGGCTGCTCTCAGCTTTAACTGTAATGGCTGTTTTCTTACAGCTGTGTGCCGACTTCCACTTACCGTCAGATAAAAGGAGACAAAAAGAGTGAATCTTGACAAAATCTGGACCGAAATATTGCAGGGGACAAATTCTTTTTACGCTCCTTGTTCGAAAGCCAGGTGTCAAGGTTTGTAATGAGGAGTGAAGGAGCGGCTGAGGCAGGCGGGGAGCCTTCTCACACCTGCTGCCCACACAGCCACCTGATTATACACATCATATCTCACTACATCCTCCTCTCCTCAACCTGGATGTCAACCTAGTGAGTGGCCAAACATTTGTCAGGAAGCGTTACGTCACCTCAAACCACTCTAATGGACAGGCGCAAACGTCATGCAGCATCTGGGGAAAATCTTCAGCCTGAAAATAATTACCAATTTCATTACTTTTTTTTTTTACTTACTTCTTTCTAAATGTGCTCCTTCACTTTAAAAGCTAAGTGGAGGAATGCGTATGGCAAAATGATGACAGGATATAATAGATGGCACTAAGAAAAGTTTTTTAACAACTTCATTAGAAATACATCTTGCTTTTGAGCTGAACAACACCGAGGCTCTATCAAAATCTTTGGGAGCTATCCATTACAGTGCAATGGAAACAGAGGGGACAGAACAATGTCTTACACAACAATTTGATTAATCTGCATAATAGTTATGTTATATCTATTACATTTTTCTGTGGTCTCTTGTCTATTATTATACATCATCTATATATACATATATACATAATATAATACATGCAGGGTAGCATCATTTTCTCTTCCTTGCCTGCCTTTCATTTGGCCCTAAAAAGCTCACTGCATATCACAGTTCTGTATGACAGAGTGCAATGTCCAGTGCCAAAATCTATATTTTAAATTTACAACTTTCTATTACAGTCTGTGTTGCATTTCAATGGCTCAACAGTAACAGCCAATATGCCAATGAGTGTATGAGAGGTAAAATGTATATTCGGCTTTAACCAGCTGGGAGGAGCATCAACATTCAGGGAAGGGAGAAAATATAAAAGGGATTGGTGACATTTCTACACACCACAACAAACCTGCAACAACGGACTAAAGCAACAGAGTAAGCTGTTTCTTTAAATAAACAAGGCCCCAGGTGTGTAGGTAACAAGGAAGTAGCATAACTACATTCTAGGGCTAGATAGACTACATGGTTAGTAATTATCCATCCATCCATTATCTATCACCGCTTATCCTGTTCAGGGTCGCGGGGGGGGGCTGGAGCCTATCCCAGCCGACATTGGGCGAAAGGCGGGGTACACCCTGGACAGGTCGCCAGTCCATCACAGGGCTAGTAATTATGCCCGCTTATTATTATAGCACCATATGCTGCTCCATCAAACCAGTTTTCTGCAGGGATCATTAAAGTTTAATCTTAACCTAACCCATTTCCATGCAACTATTGTGCCACAAACACTGGAAGATCTCAGTTTGTCCCCATATGTAAACATTGTTGAGTAAATAGATCAATTATTAGTTGGAAGCCTCAGTAACAGACAGCTAAGCTTAGCTAAGCAGAGGGTAAAACAACGAGCAGTTACAAGCCACACCCTCATACCATTCAGCTTTGGTGTTTTGAATGTCTGCTGTTCTACTGAAGTTACCTCTTACTCTTTGCTTTGTAGTTGATGCTTCACAAGGTCCTCTTATAATAATCTGACTCAATGAGGTTTTTCATACTTTGTCTTGACAATGATAAAGGTGGCACAAAAAGAACATAATGTGTAAAGACACAAACTCAATGGGAAAGATTTCTGTGTCTGTTTTGTCAGCAATTACTGAAAGAGTCAAACTCAAGTTAGTCCAAGTTACCCTTCACTCTTCACCCTTTTGCTTCATGCTTATCTCTTTCAATAGTTTAGAATTGAGGAGTACAGCTGAATGTCTTTAACTGCATCATGCTACCATGCAGATGATGAAAAGAAGCTCTTCACAGAGATCCTACTGCTGTGATGAACTTCCTGGGATATCATTACACAACATCACTGTCAGATTGGTAATTATCGACCTGTCAATCAGATCAACACTCCTCAGTAGGGTGGCTGGATGGTTAGGTAGTATCATAACAGAGTGACACATCTTTCCTACCATGTGAGTATCCTTTTCAGAAATGGATTGATGCCTATGATTGTGTGGGACTGTAGATATGTACAGGAGATGGACAAAATAACAGAAACATATATGAATATAATAAGGAGTAGGGCCACCCTCTGTCTTCAGAACAGTTTCAGGCCTTCTCTTAATCTTGTTATGCAAGTGTGTGTAGTGGCACATTAGACCATTTTTCAAGAAGGGAAGCCTCCAGGTCTTTGAGGGAAGAGAGGGACGAGGTGGAAATGTATCGTGCACTCTGTCTTCCAGAACGCCCCATAAAGATTCAATGATGTTTAGACGTTTGGTAATTGGAAGGCAGGGTGACTTCATCCTGGTGTTCATGAAACCACTCTTGAGTTTGTTTGGCAGTGTGCATGAGAGCATTGTCATCTTGGGTTATGGCACAGCATGCGAGAACAGCGTTTGCACCATAAGAAAGCACTGGTCCTGTAAAATGGCTTCATATACCTTGGCTGTTATACGATCGTGCAGAGCAGTCATCAAACCTAATGATGCCCATGAGATGTGGGCCTACACCAT
Source organism: Hoplostethus mediterraneus (assembly GCA_034670385.1). Lineage (NCBI taxonomy): Eukaryota > Metazoa > Chordata > Actinopteri > Trachichthyiformes > Trachichthyidae > Hoplostethus > Hoplostethus mediterraneus. The sequence goes on from JAXDDW010000008.1 coordinate 9,312,638, forward strand.
TACAGATCGATCATGTTTAACTGTTAGCAACAGACATTGTGAGCTGAAGGCATCCTTTGGTTTCACCCAACATAAACCTGTCTGGATGTAAAAAAAAAAAAGAAAAAGAAAAAAAGAGTCATTTCATCAGGCCATATTATAGGGGCTAAGGTTTTGCTCCTTATACCAGGTTATGCATCTTTGTGTGCTGGTCTTGAATACAAGGAGTTCCTGAATGGCAGCCCTGCCAAACACATCACCTTTGTGAAGTTCATTTTTGAGTTTTGTCGTGTTTAGCAATGATCCTGTTAAATGTATTATATAAATGTGTTAGTGAGCTTTAACATGCGATGACCACATTAAATCATTTTTGTGTCCAATGGCCTGCAATTTGGGCACACACTATTTGGCCTCTTTGGAACTTAGTTATCTCATTTTGCTTTGAAAACTCACATATAAAAGTGGTGACTGTCAGACCCCTTTTAAAACTTACACATACTACAAATTGGCAGTCAACTGAATAAAACCTTTTTATGAATGCTTTATATTTCTATATATTGCTCAATTCAATACAATTTCAAACAAAAGCCCACCATGGTCAAGGTCTAAACTGCAGGTCTAGACTGTTTTACACCTATATATTTATATTTACCCATTACAAAAATGGGGAGCCACATGATTCTGTTATACAAACTGGTTTGCAAATTTTGGTCTACATAATTCTTTTTTTTAAAAATACAATATTATCAACTGCAATTTCCTAATCTCAGTGGGCTGCAATTTGTGTTTAGATGAACAGATATTTCCTGCCGCTATATAAAACAATGTATCCTTGTGCTGGGCAGAATCTCTGGCTGACAAATCAAGTTGCATATTGGAGAAAACGCTGTGTCCAGATGTATTACAGGTCATATTGTTATTCAGATATAAATCAATGCAGCATGATTCTTTTGCAATATATTGACAATATATTGATGTACAACCATTTTGTTGGCTTTGCAAGACCTCCAAGAACATATCAGAAAGTAAAGTAGACCCAGTGCTTCTGAACCTGCTCTAAAATGTCCATGCAGATAATTGAAAGCTTTGCACCATGGACAGGTACTGATATTAAACCAGGAAGCTGCCATCTTTAAACACATGGTTCAAAATTTCTTGTTGCCTTAATGCCCTTCAATTAAATGAGTTGCCTCATTTCTGTGCAGCAGCCTTATTTCAGTGCATTTACCTGTGTATCAACCTGTGGGAAAGCAATATAAGTACACAGCAATACTCAATGTAAAACTGCAAATGGTTTTAGTACATTATTTCTGCACACTTTGAACTTACAGTATTACATCCTTGTCAGTACATTGTGTATTAGGAAGAATTTCTAAACACTTGATGATGCCAAGGGGCAAGAACAACCTCATACAGTATTCAAAACATAAACACATTCATCACAGAATGTGTGAATGCATCAGCACAGGTTTTTTTTGTCTCTCTTAGATAGTAATGAAACATTGAGATACTCAGACACTGTCTAATGAAATCTTGACTTGTAAACAGATTCAGTTGTCTGAAAATTATGCTCCTCGCTGTTGAGTTTCTCCTGATATGGATTGCTGAAATGAATACATTCATCAGCCTGTCCAGTTGGGTCATGATGGAGAAGTCTGTCCTCCTGTACCTTTGATTTTGAGGCAGAACTGGGTCAAATACTAATTCTTACCGCTTGCTTTAAACTACTTGGAGAACCAAATGGTTGGATGTGAAATACTTTCATGTGATTGTCTAAAATCCTGTGTGGCATACCACATCCATCTAGCACATAGCGATGCTAAAACAAACAGTGAAAAGTACACAGCAGGGTGAATAAGTAGTTAGACAAAACTACTACTAACTGGCAGATTCCAAGTTAGATCCCAGCTACAGCCATGTGTCCTGTCATAGTAGCCTTGAGCAAGACCCTAAATCCCTACCTGCTCAGTCATTGCAAGTCATTCTGAACAACACCATCAGCTAAATGTTGATCCAAGTCTGGTTAAATGACATTGAAAAAGCCATCTGTCTTCTCTTTGTTTGCAATAACTCTAAGACGCCCGTGATACGTCTATTATTTTGAGGTTGTAAAAGCTTTGATTAAATGTTGAATTAAAACAGACCTGGATTTTGAGTTATGGTGGGTTGTACAAGAATCACAGAAAAAACACATTTTCCATAAGAATCTCTTCAAGAAGTTTGGTTAACTGGTTAAGTGGTACAAATGTTAAATGGCCATTATGAATTCTAGACAGGGACATTAATTTACACACCATGAAAACTAATTAGCACCTCATCTGACAGAGAGTGGTGTTATTCAACCGAGACGTTCAGAACACTTAAAAAAAAAGATTCACACAAGACAATCACAGGAAATTACAGCCAAAATAGATTTTAGGGGGCAGTAATTTTCTGGCAAATGTTAATGTAATTAAATTAGTACCAAAGCACTCCAGAAAAGAATTGATTTCAGCAATGGTCCATTTGCCAATGTAGACAGAAAACACCTTGATCAATTCTGGAACAAAGCTGATCACATTGGCTACCACTGAACACTAAATGGGTATTCTACAGGATTTGTGCGCCGTTTAAAAGATAAGCATGACTGCAGGTTTAAGAGCAGGGACGCTCTAGTTCTAGCTCTAGGAGAGCTGTGGAGTGATAAAGTCGACTAGCAACATGGTGTCAGCCTCCAGCAGCTCATCAGCTACAATACGAACACTGATTATTCAAACTGCCTTTATTGTCAAACTCCCAAGACTTGAGAAAACGGTCTGCTTTGTCAGATTATTACCTAAATACATCACCTCAGACCTTCACATGGGTTTATTTATCAAGATAATGTAAAAAAACAAAAAAAACCCACTTTTAAGTGACATACAAATCTGATTAATCCCAAATCATAGAAAAACAACGAGAGATGATAAGCCAAGAAGACAGATGATACTAGCAAATCATGACATTTGCACGTCTGAAACCTCATCAACAACTTGTCAGACACATGCCTCCTTTCACTTTGCTGCAGAAAATGCAGTCTCGATTTCCTTGTCTTTAATGAATTTTTCCCCTTTCTGTGGTCATGACTGCCTTTCCCAGCCACTGAGATCGAGCTGGAGAGATTTCTCTTCCTACCCCTGAGAGTTTACCATTATCTAGCCAGGGCCCACTTGTTAATTAAGAGGATCTAATTCAAGTACCCCTTAATGCAGTCCTGTTATTGACACCTGGACTCTAACTCTGTGTAACGTTTTGAATGCCAGGATTTCAAATCTACCTTTATGACTAAATGACCTGCTCTTACACATGCAATTGCCATCTGTGTTTATCCTTTTGCACTGGTATTCCTCCCAAAGTGAGGAATACAGATTTCTGCTCAGTCGTCTCACATTGCTGATTTGCTCAATATGCAAAGCAAGGGTGTGAAGTCATTTGTAAATCATGCTTTATTAAGAAGTACTAAGCAACATGGCAAGGTGAGTGGCATTGACCCATAACTCCCGACCAATCAACAGTCTAGATCAAACACATACCTGGCCTCCACAGTCTCCCTGGCATCACATACATCTTGACAGTCCGTAATGACAAAAACTTTAGTTAAGCAAAATACTTGTTAAAGTAATTTGGGGAAACGGATTATAAATTAGTTGCAATATAAAAAAAAACACGTTGATGATGAAGAAGATGAAGATGATCTAGGCTACATCTACACTGTCAGAGTCGTCCACTGATCTGTTTTATTGACCAGGCTTGTTGACGTAGACTGAACCAAGACTCGTTATGGATTTCTCCTTTCTGTTCCTGCGGTAACACACCAACATAACCACTGGCAAAAAGCTTTCGCTGTAGGCGATCGCACAAGGGAAAGTGACAACCAGAACCATTTGTGGCATCTTTTAAAGTCGTCGATAGTACAGATGACAAACACCTGAAAGACGGGAACAACCTGGGTCTCATATGGTTTCCCAAACGAGCTGTGGAATAAAGTCTACGAAATACTAAGCAGTGAGTTTTTTTTGCTATGCCTCTGTTGTAAAACATATAATACATATCTTCTTACCTAAAAGCAGAGAGTTCATTTCCATTTTTTGTTCACCTTTTTTCAAAAGTGGAAATGAGGCAGTAGACACGACCACGTCCACCGTAGTATTTCCATGCAGTACTGACAGAGAGAGAAAGAGAGAGACAGATAGAGACAGATAGAGAGAGAGAGACAGAGAGAGAGAGGGGGGGGGGGGGGGGGGGGCAGAGAGAGCAAGAGCACCATGTTGAGTTTCAGGTTATTAACCAGGGGGAATGGTAACTGATGCCAATTACCGCCAGCACATTATTCAAACGACAAGGAAATAAAACAAACGTTGTTTCTGTTTGAGGTTTAATTTCAACGTTTATTGAAATCGCATATTACCGACATATGATTAGTGATCTACGTCATTATTAAGCTTTAGGGTGCTATCAGTGAAGGCAACCTACTTGTTGACATTGCATCTTCATGACCAAATAAACAACCGGTAACCTGGAAACTTGAACCTCTGGTTTACTTATTTATATGACTCACCTGTGAGCATACATCTTATCATCAAACCCTTTCACACATTTTTGCAATGTGCTCTCCGTTTGTTGCCATAGGGACCGAAAGAGCCTAACTCGACCTATAATAAACACAGTCCAATGAAAAGATACATTTACATTATATCCTGTAATGAAAATGACAACATCTCAAATGAAAACGTGGACTTCGTGGGTTAGTATAGTGTTTTGAATGAATGAAAAAACACTCAAAAGACACGGTTTACAGTTTTACAGTTTGAGTGAGAGAGTGAGAGAGAGAGAGAGAGAGAGAGAGAGGGAGAGAGAGAGAGAGAGAGAGAGAGAGAGAGAGAGAGAGAGAGAGAGAGAGATTGTGGCACAAACACACAAATCCACAAGCACTCACACAACCATGTGATACGTACAGACCCCGCTGGATGGCAGTACACGCTCATAATATCAGACCCATCATGTGTGATGTGAGTGAGTGCCTCTGATTCTCAGTTCTGACAGGAAAATGCGAAGTTTCAAAACCAGTCAGTTTTTTTTCTTATCAACAATATTGAGAACCGTGTGGAGTGAAGGATCAGTGAACGATCTTCAAGAAAAAGGCCTGCAGGACGCAAGAGGATCTGTCTGTGCGTGTAGTTGTTTTGCGTATGCCTGAATTCGTGTAATAACGGTATTATTTATTTTTCTCACTGCATACCTCTTTTCACATGGTTCACTTCATCTTCATGGATCACTTGGTGAACACTTCTTGTAAAAGAACAAAAAAATGAATTAAAAAACATCATGAAAGCAACTGGTTCCTAACACAAAATATACAGCAGGGGTTGCTCTTTCTCAGCTTTAGTTGGTCAAACAATCGCGATATTTCCGCCTATTAGTTACCTACCCGTTTTGTCAATGGTGGACAGTCAAATACATGGTTGCGAAACATCAACACAGTAAACCGGGAAAGGGCAACCATAGAGGCGGGTAGCTCAACTTTATACTCGGAGTCTTACATCAGCTTGGGTACTTAGTTGCCGGGACGCCTGACGCTAAGAAAACAGAATGAGCGCAGGTTGCTAACAAAGTAGCCAGTCTGGTATAACTGCTGGTTAGCTAACATTACCATGCTAACGTTAGCTTAGCTACATTAGCAAGTAAGCTCTAAACAAACAGACAGCGGAGCAAAGAAGTCCGAAGAAGTTGGGATTTCTTCATCATGAAGAAGTCACACTGAATATGGATTATTAGACAGATCGGATCGTTGTGCTAAAGGTATTTATAAAGACAGTAACCGCTCATTTCAAGTTGTACTCAATTTATGACCTACCGTTCAGCTAACGTTAACGCTACTAAGCTAGCGGCTCTGACTATTCCCTGGACCAAGTAATGGGAGGACGCTACGAAAAAAGTTAATTTTGAAGTCAGCCAGGTAGAGTTCAAGACTGAGAACTCTTTGGTGGATATTGGTAGTTACAGATAAATCAACAGAATTATACGAAAATAGGTAGTCTTAATGTTTGAAATGTTTTTAAGATACCGGTAACAGTTAAGTTCATCTCTGAAAGTGACGGTAGACTGACGCCGTAGTTTCCAAGTGCACGGGCCTGCCTAATTACTGGAAGGTGATTTTGAGTGGTAACCTTAGCCCTTGACAGAAGCCTGTCTGTGACTTTTACTTGTAACTATAGAGACTTAGCTGATAATTCCCCTCTGTTTCGTTAACTATTATTGTTTACTATTGTTGTTTTATATTTGCAATATTGCTGTTGCCACCGCTACTAGCTTGGCTTAGCTTGCTCGATACATTGATGGTTTGCTATCGTTGGTATTAGTAAGTAGTAGTACTTTAGAACATCCGATATAAACTTCACTATGAACAGAGAATGATTTCAACTAACGCTAGCGTTTGCAGTTTGCATTTGAATGCATATCCATATCCCAAAGTAGCTAACGTCAGTTTTTCTTTTTTGTCAGGTGACTCCCTGTAGCTCGTTGACTAATAGACTACAATCGACACAATTCATGCCGTTTTAAGACAGCGGTCTCTCTCTGACAGCTGTAGTTAATGATCATTTCAGTTCCATTGTCTGTATATAGTTGATTAGGGTTGTTATGGTCATGCGTTTATGAGAGGGGCTTTTAAAGTACCTCACGTCTGTCTAGAAACAGAAGTAGTTGCTCTTTTCTTCTTGTCTGCTCTGTCAGCCTGACATGATCACCCCCAAGGCGGTGTCATGTGGTTGTTATGAGTAAACTGGCATGACTAGAGGAATGCTTGGAGTGTGAAATATGAGATGTCTGAGTGATTTGTGTTGTCCTCCAAAAACACAGATAAATGACCTGTTGCCTTTTTTTTGTCAACTTAGAAGTCTTGACATGACATACAGTAATGGCCATCATTGGGGAATTTGATCTCTCATTTTCCAAAACCGATGTGGTTTGATTAATTTTTTAGTAAACACTTTGAATAGAATTCACTCTAATCTCAAATTCATCTCTAATCATAAACAATCCGCTTCCTCTTAACTGATTCTGTGTTGTTGGCTTCATCTTAGGACCAAGGTAGGTCTGCATTACTCTCTAACATTACAGTTGTCTTCGGTAAACATGCGCCTGACATTTGGCAGACATATATCCTGCTTTCCTTCCCTCACGGAAATCTTTGCTGTTTCAAATGGCATGGTAACATTTATCTACTGTCAACAGTCTGGAGAATAAGCTATAGGCTGTACCACATGTATTAGGCTATATATTTTTTGATTGGATTGGTCATATAGGCTGTGGTCGTTAGTTTCAGTGAGAGAGTCTGTTTAATGTTTTTTGTTTGTGTAGTTCTATGATAGAACTTGTATCCCACATTTTGGTTTTCAGTTAATAAAGTTGGTTTTATCTATCTGAATGCTAAGATGTAGCTGTCTTTGTCTCAAGGTCAACTCCCATGGGTTGGTCTTCCCAGAAGCATCTTACTGCAAATATCTTTGTTCTATTAGGCTATAAGTCAAAGGATCAAGATTTTCTCAGAGATGAAATTATTTTGGGAAACCTGGCTCAGTCACAGATGAATCCTGTTCAGTTACTCCAGTCCACACATTAATGAAAGTGAAAGTGCAGGGCAAAGCTCAGTATGTGTGACCAAGCAATTACCCATTAAAGTGATATTCACTTTAGTAGTTCCTGAACAGTCACCAATATTGGCCACTTTGGGACTTTGCAGTCACCACCATTCATGTTCATTTTGAAAACAGTGTAAATGTCATGATTGTATTGCATACACAAACGTAGACCCAAGCTATATTCTACTATTCTGTATTCAGTGAATTTCATCTGTTTGCATTTATTGTTATTGAGAGCTAGGAATAAAGCTTGAATGCAGATGATTACAGCAGATCTCTAAGCCAGCTAATGTTGGAGGTTGACCACTCTTGAACTCCTATGGATGTTTATATGCTAAATAGTGAAAATGCTCTATTAAACTGGGGAAAAAACGGTAAAATACTTGATTTAAAAATACTAAATCTTCTGGTGGTAAAACACTACTAGCCTACGATGAGTATTTTCTTCATTTATAACTTTTTGTGTAGACCCCATTAAGCATGTCATGTCCACCGTACATTGTGTATTTATTGTTTTGTGTATTGTCCAACCCTGGCTGCAGGTGAGCGGGAGAGATGAGGAGAAGCAAGAGGACTGGGGTCTCTCTTCAAAGCTCTGCACAGCAGCCTACTGACCCAGACAATGGCCGAGGTGCATACAAATTCTCTTCAGTTTGATTGTATTCATGTTTATCTTCAAAACTGGTGGTCTGACCATCAATTTCTTGAACTTTATTCCAAATCTGAAATGCATAGATTATGTTTTAGTAGAGGTTCCCTATCTGCAGTCTCATTTTTTCTCATTTCTCAGAGCTGACAGCTGCATGGAAAAGTTTTTCTCAGTCCAAAGCTGCTGTAAGTACACCTTTAACATTTTTTTGCTCAATGAGTTTGTTTTTGAATTAGTTTACACTTGAATAGTAAAGGAGTGCAATCTCAAACGACTCCCTTTTACCTTCATTCATATTATCTGACATTTGTGTTTTATCCCTCTAGTTGCGGCACATAGAAAACCACCTGGAGGCAGCTCCAGGGACAGGGGTTCTCCTGGACTCTGTCATGGACCCCAAGAAGAGTTCCTCCAGGAAGGTCAGCCGCAGAGGTAAATATACCAAAATTGAAAACAAAATGGTGAATAAGTTTACATTATTATTATGTGACATTACATTATCAAGACGTTCCGAAATATTTAAAGGGACATTAAAATTTTTAAACTAAAGACAGATTTTAGATTTGCACCTCACAAAACCATTTGCTGAATTGTACAGTATAAGTCCCTGTAAGTATAACACTGTTCTTCCCATCTCAGATGGACGACGAGTCGATGACATGGGGGGTTCGTCTAAGTGGAGGAGGCGCAGTCACCAAAGCCCAGAGAAGAGCAGCTCTCGCAGTCCACTGAGAAACACCACTCAGGAGAGCAATGTCCGTAGGAACAACAATGTGGAGTTCAGGGAGCCACTGGCCTCCTACAGGTACACACCAAGACACTGCCATGAGACATCCCTAGCCACCTTTCTGTAGAAATACTGCTAGGCTTGGATTGGCGCTTACGTTGTCATACCAAACAGTGTTTGTGTTCTACAGAGAGAAGAGAATAAAAGATACGGTCAATTTCCCTGCTGGACTGTGAAATATATTTCCTTGTATTATTGCGTCAGTTGAATGACTTTCTACATCAGAAGGTCTGTTTTAGACAAATAACCCTGCCCACAGGCTTCTTAGTGTAAAAGACCACCATTCAGAGACCATATGCTCTTGACATCCTCACTTGAAAAGCTTACATGCCTCAGGAACAAGAGGTTTAAGCGCTGTTCTATTAAAGGCTTAGTGCAAAGCCTTCAAGATGTTTTCAATATTGGACTTGTTACTCAAAACAGTGCAATAACAAAAAAAGAGGTTGTGATTGTTTTATTGTATTTAAATTTGCAAATTTGAATTTACATTAATATTGTTAACCATTCAGAGGGCCAAGTCTTTGAAAAATGAAATGCCAAATGGCTTTCATTAAAGTTTTTAATTTCAGCAAATGTGCATACTAGTAAATGCACATTCAAATGCAGATTTTCGAGCATTTAAATATTCATTTTGACATGAATTAACTATACACTTTCATAGTCATCAGATCAGCAACTACATAAAAGTATCATTGTGTTGCAAATTCATGTATTGTCGAAGAAAGAAAACACCTAACAGCAGATAACAATCTACTTTCCCAGTGCTGCATTCTCGTTAAATACTGAAACCGAAACCATTCCACCTAGTAATGTGCTCACGAAGGGACCTTTTCCACAACTCTCCAGCACAAACGGATGAAACTAAAACTGATTACGCTTTAGATTTGAGAAACTCTGTGAGATTCATATTACTTTCTGATCACTTTTTCTATGTTATCATACAGGGAGAGTCGCCAGTAATTTTAATCTGCAAGTGGGTCAATGAGGGTAGTGCAATACCAGTGTAATTTTCCATAATTGTTCTATTGGGAGATTTGAAATAGCCGATCATTGAAAAAAGTGATATTTAAAGGGTATACATACCTCTCTCCTGCAACTATTCCCTTTGACACTCATAAATGTGTTCTTGGTGTACTCTCTGTGAGTGGTAAATTAAGAGTAAATCTTGATCCTCTTCCTGATCCCGTGTAATCTGTTTCTGTCCAGGGAGGCCACCCCTCCACCACTGCCCCCCTCACAGCTGGAGGCCTACAGCCTGCAGTCAGTGCCTGGTTTTTCCTACCCATCCTCCCCGCCTGCCTCTGATTCTCTCCTCAGTCAGCTGGTCTACCAGAGAGACACCAGGGACAAGCAGACAGACAGGGACCTGGACAGCACACACTCCTCGGCTCTGGAGAGCACCGAGGTCCGCTACCTCAATGACCAACCATCCCTGGACACTCTTAGGACTGTGGCCCCGTCACATCTCACAGGGGTAAGAGCCCCTGCCAGTGAGCGGGCTGGGGAAGACAGCACACCAAAAGCACAACTTACCCAGAGCATGGAGAGCCAAGCTTCAAGCCCATCCCTAGCTCCAGGCCTAGGCTCTGTAGGCCGGGGGGAGAGCTCTGCTTCCACCAGCCCAGGCTCAGCCTCTCAGCGGCTAGAGAACCTGCGACGACGGCAGCCTGACGATAAATTGGAGAAGCTGAAAGAGCGTATTCGCAAGCAGAGACAACATCTGGAGGAGGCGGCAGAGAGAGATAGGTTGCTGGGTTACCTGGAACAGCCCATACTGGGAGCTGTGGGGAGTAGCAGTGGTGGTACTACCACTATGCCCACAGCTAAAATACGCAAAGTGGCAGCTGCACCACCTGCACCTATATACAAAGGTATCTTGACTGACACAGCCAACCCAAACTCTAACCTGTACGCTTGTTTGATATTTATGAATTATATAGCATAGAATAAATGTAAAGTGATATTTTGGTGGTTTTAGATGATTGGTTTCAGCAATGCAGTACACAGAGTTAAAGTTTCTATTTTGAATCCTTTCTGCTCCTGGTTTCTCCCATCAGGTTTCAACAGTAGTGAGACAAAGATCCGGACCCCGGATGGGAAAGTTTGGAAGGAGGAGGAGTTTCACAACCTCAGTAGAGAGATCTACAGAGACCTGTCACGGCAACTTGCTGGTGAGCAAGGAACACTCTTACGCACACAATAAACCTGTTTAGTAGCATTTATTGTTTGACTTGTAGTAGTCAATTGGATTGCAGTCATACTGTGCTACAGCTCAATGCAATCAATATGACATGAAGCTCGTAGTGGATCAGTCTGGAAAACACTGCACTTGGGCAGTAGACTCTGACCTCCTTTCTCATCATTGGATGTAAATGTAACTGGCATGTAGATTCAGAGTCCTTGGTTGAAATATCCAGACTCATCTCTGTCTCCTCCCAAATAATGGGGCACTGGCAGGAAATTACAACTGCTCCACTAGTTCAAAGAACACTGAAAGTAGTTTGACGTCTTAAGTATCTCACTGAAAATTAAATGATGCCCCTTAAATAAGTACATTGAAGTACTTACATAATGAGAGCATCAAAGAAAAAAATGGGATGAGAATACATCAGTAGAGGTCTTAATATGAATCTGGGAAACTGTCTTGTATGCTACGGGCGATGCATGTGGTTAGGGTTTCTCTGTAACAGAGTTTCCAGGCATGTTGCCACCACCATGGCAGAGCAGCCTTGGTCTCTTTCTTGTACTTACAGGACTCTTCTTCCTAGAATGTTCTCTCTGTGATCTGCTTGGGTCCCTCTGTGTTCCTGGGCTTCGCTCCAGATTACAAGACCCCATTCCTGCTTACTTACCCCCCCACCACCCTCACATACACTTGACCTAAATACTACAGTATAACCTTGATTATGCAAACCTCTCAGGAAGGTGGTCATTAGGAAGAATGAAATGAATTGCCTTACAATTCTTGACCATAGCTTGTTAAAATGAACAGATATAGCAAATTTCTGTTTATTATATTGTGTTAATTATATTATTACCATCTATGGACTGAGTTGCCTTCAGTGTTTTGATATCTTGGATAAATTGGATAAAAAGAGTGATTTATCACAAAATGGTTTGTTTCTCCACTAGTTTGTCTGACTGACATAAACTGTGGCACATATACTTATTAGGCTTAAACGTTTGTAACTCAATGACCATAAGTCCAATTAACAAAATACTCAGTGCACAAGTTGAATAAAGATTAGGAAACATGGACAAATACAATTTGAAATCAGTATATGACAAGTCTTTCAAAATGCCAGATTTCCAACACAAATGTGGACTATTCCAAAAGGTAACCTCCCCCCTTTTCCGTTATGCTATAGTCTAGAGCATCCGTTCACCATGCCACAGGTTTCAGGTTCACATCTTAATCAGTACTGTACTGAAGCTAATTGGTTAATATCATTTCTTTGTGTCCCCACCTCTGAGTCCTTTATAGGCACTTTAATGGCCACTTATGGCTGTCATTTTTCATATTTTATTTTATTTGTAATATAATGTCCAATGTCACTGCCCATTTTGCCTGTTGGTAGACTTGCTGACAAATTATGTGTGTGTACTAGTCTTTAAATCTTATAGCAGATGTTTTTTATTTTTTATTTTAGTTTAGTATGCCAAGTGTTTGCAAATATGCCTCACACGCATCATTGGTTTAGAATGTCAAAGATTTTTGACACAGCTCCCACGTGTTTCATCCAATTTATGTCTTTTCATTTCATTTGTTTATACCATGCAGGAATGTTTATTTGTCATCCATTGGTCTATGGTTTCTGTGCTGTGATATATGGCTTATTTTCTCTATGTGGTTTGTGTGCAGAGAGCACCAGATCGAAGCACCAACAGCAGAGGGAACAGAGGCCAGTGGACAGGTCCAAAGAGAAGAGGCTTCCCAAACCAGTCAGGAAGGTCCACAAAGCTGCCCCTGCCTCTGACCCAGATGCAAAACCAGGTAGAGTAACCACTTTTTATATACAGGAGAGTGGGCAGCCCGCTCGCCATAATCATTTTTATTTATTGAGACAGTAGGAAAGCTGAGAAGGTAGAAGGTTCTAGCGGGATTTGACCATTGGCCAGTGGGGGTACGCCCCAAAGCCAGGGGCCTTAACTATTGAACCATCTTTGGGCCCTCACTGACTTTGTTCACACAGAACCTAAAAATAGGAGATTTTCACACTGATTCCAGTCCGAGTTGATTTCATATAAATGCCTGTAGTAACCAATTTCTTTAGGCATTTGTAAATTTCTCCTGCACATTAACAGTTAATCCAATACAGCAATCTGGCTTTTTTCATTTGGGTTGAGTAGATAATCCATTTGAGCCTGCATATAAATGTAGTCAGTCTACAATCCAATATATACCCTGAGGCTGCACTGCATTCTAATTGTACATTCTCAGTGATTGGGTATTTCAATGTGGATATAAGAAAAGGGAGTGTTTCCATTTTTGCAGACAAGTTCAATAGGAAGCTTCTCTGAACATGGTGGTAACTGTCCATCCACTCAGTTGTCCCATAACAGGCCTGTATGTGTTCAATGCATGAACCAGAGCCATTGCTGGCTGCCCAGGCTGTGTTCAATGTCTTATCCCTGGAGCAATGTCCAGTATGTGTGACATGCTGACTAGCAACTAGCATAGAGACGCCCTCGTAGAAGAATGTAGAATGGTAAACACCCACTGCTTTAACCTGGCTATAGCAGAGCTCTGACAGCTGCCCTGTACAATCACAAAGATACCCCCAAAAGAATGCATGTAGGGAGGCACACATTAATTGACACACACATCAAATTTCTTTTATTTACTTTGACAAATGGAAACACATTTTTCTTTTTCTTTTTTTTGTTTAGAATGATCAGTCTGAATAGTTCAGTCTCATTGCAAAACAGTTGAAAAGTGTCTTTGGACATCCTGAAAGGCTGTGTGTAACATCCCAGAAGTGTGATGCGCTGTGTGTATGTGCTGTCACTCCCATGTATAGTGTAATATGTAGGTGCCTGTTGTGATTAGCTGACAATATTGCAATGCACCAACCAATGGCCAAGTGCATCTCTGTTTTTGTCTTCGGACAGCATAAAAAACGGCCAACATTAGCTGACTGCAAAAACAATAAGTTGCCAAATACTAATTAATTCTTGAAAGACTTTCCATTTTCTCCTGAATGTGTGTTTTCTCACAAGCTCTGTTAAACCGTCAGGAAGCTTATTTATTTGCTTCAATTCAGCTGATGGAAGTGCTTCTAATTCACATTTTAATTTTTTGTGACACTTCAAAAGTTAGCTGAAAATTTGCTCAACAGTTGTATGAAAACATAGCCAAAGATGCAGACACTTTCTCTCCTGCTCTCTCACTTTCATTCATTCTACGTCCAGTGTCTAAGTTTCTTTTGCACTCTTTATCGCGTCCCTGCTATAGTCTTATCCTGTCTTCCAACATTTGAGTTGTCTCTCCTCTCTGATCTCTGTTCCATGCAGGCACAGCACTATAAATAGCCCTCTGAAATCTGTGATCAAGTTCAGCCCTGTTGGCTTATCCACCCAGTACAAACAGCTGCTTGGTTAGTAGCTGTGCAGCTTCATTTCCAGGCTGATCTGGTGTGCAGGGTTCACACATGTCAAATTGGACTTGGACAAATTAATTTGAATGGCCGAATGAGATGAATTTGCATTTAATGATGTCTCTGTTTTTATAGCTGGCTATTGCACATCTCAAAGTGCCAGCATGTTGCTGTGCATTGTTTTCTATATCCTCTCAGCCAACATCTGCTTGGACTCATTTTTGCAAACTCAGTTTCACAAGGTCATGCATAAGCCAGAGATGTTAAACTTGTATTAAACTAAAACATTTCAGTTTGCCCTGGAGATTAATGGTAGAGAGGGACATGCATGATGTAATGTGGCTTTTCATTTTTAAGATTAAGATTTTTGGGGCAGACGAGATTAACCATTAATCTTGCCTGTCATGTCTATTTTCCTGTATTTATGCCGTGCTTGCGTGCGTGTGTGGAAGTTCCATGAAGCTAACATGAACCATATTGTCTTACATGAAGAGTTTTGAAACTTGAGAGGTGTTAATTCAGCATCTGAGGTGTTAACTCTGTGTGTTTGTAGTGATCGGCCCTGCATCGTGGCGGGAGGGCCAG
Source organism: Hoplostethus mediterraneus (assembly GCA_034670385.1). Taxonomy (NCBI): domain Eukaryota; kingdom Metazoa; phylum Chordata; class Actinopteri; order Trachichthyiformes; family Trachichthyidae; genus Hoplostethus; species Hoplostethus mediterraneus. The sequence continues at coordinate 9,327,893 of JAXDDW010000008.1, forward strand.
AAGCTGGTGAAGATGGTGCTGGGTCCAGTTCCCAGGCTGCCTAGGGAGGACAGGCCCCAGCCAGCTGACAGACTCAGTAAGACAGGTGGGCCTGGAGATCTAAACACTTACTCCTCTTTACGCGCCACTACACCCCGTCCTATGCTACCACTTTAGCCCATTTCTTCTTATTAACCATCTCAATTTTTGGCTACTTTCTTTCCCACAACACATTTCTTGCCTTTCTTACTTCCTCCTCTCTTGCAACCTTCTCAGCCATCTTGTGTCCTTCTCCTCAGTCCTCATTTTATGTTCTCAATCTCACCTTGCTTAAGCCCTTCCACAAGTAAAATTAAATTTCAGTACTGGGCATACTGTTGCAGTTACATGTAGTGGATTTATTCATGTAATTGGTAGATGCTATATTTGGTCTCTAGTGTGTTACAGTAGTTTTGTTTATCAGGGACCCACAGTATGACACCCAGCCAGACAACATAACCAGAAGAATATCAATAAATGAAAAGTATATGGTTTCTATTGTGCACACAGAAATAGTCTCTGTCTCAAACTGTCTCTCACACACACACAAAATCTACAGCTCTCTCTGTCCGTGCTAGTCTAGCCAATGCTGGCTGCCATTGACCGGAAGGAATAGAGATTGACCGGCTGTTTCTGGCTGGCTGCACAATTAAACATGGTCTGATTTCCTGAGGTTGCCCCCAGCACAGGAGGCATGTTCTCTGGGGAGTGGCAGGGTAAGGCAGGGAGATGGTTCATTGTGATTATCACTGCAAACATGTTCTGAAAAAGCACCATTCACTGTAAACATGAATGTCTGGATTAGATGCTGTAAAATTTAGTTGAGAATTTTCTGTTTGTCCTAGATTAGATCTTGCCCCATTACAATTCTAACTTAGATAAACAGTAGCACTTTACAGATTTGTGCAAGTTAAAATAGAAAGATTCAAATATTAATTTTAATAACAAAGTAAAATTTCCAATATTTCGTCAGCATAGCTTTCATTTAAATTCATATTTTTGCATCAAAGCAGTGGGCATGTGACCAACTTTTCCACTCTTATTATGTTTCTTATGTTTATGTTTCTTATGTTTCACTCCATCGTTGCTGGTGTGCATTTCTTTCCAATTTCAAGTTGACTACATCTTACATTTCTGTAAATGTCCTCTAGGTCCCTTTCACCATTCCAGCTCAGACCCACGTTCAGAATCAAGCCAGCGATCCCGCCCCAACAGTACAGAGAGGCCTCACAGTGGCTTCCAGGGGCGGTCCAATACCCACTCTACGACTGCAGCCATTCCCTCAGCTGCAGCTGAGGACAAAGCCCCAGTGGCTGCAAGTGTAGAGCTCTTGTCAGCAGACATCCAGGGTATACTAGATGACCTGCAACTGGATTGCAGAGCAACTGAGAAGGAAGAGAGGGCCAGGCAAAGGTCCCGGGGAGGGGACAGTAGTAGGAGAGGGAGAGGGGGTTCAGGGTCACGAACAAGGGCCTCAGTCTCTGCTTGGGGGGCTACAACAGGTAGCTCCTTAAGAGGCTCTCACAGTGTGAGCCCCGCCAAATGCCAACCAGAGTCCATCACCACTGCGGAGACAGGGAAGAAGAAGCGCCACTATGATGCAGACACTGTTCGCCAGTACATCGCCCGGCAACAGGAAGAGAGGAAGAAGCAAAAGGCAGAGGAGAAGCGAGCACAGAGGGTGGAGGCAGAGTTGAGGAACCAGAGACTGCAGGAACTCTACAGGAAGCAGAGAGGAGTAGCGAAAGCAGTGGCCCTTGCCACTGAGGCCCCTGTTGCTCCTGTACAGAAACGACTACAGGAGACCTACACCAAACTGCTCCTAGAGGAGGCCCAGCTGGGAGAGGAGGCCACACAGTCACAACCTGCTGCTGCTCCAACCTCTAGTCAACCGGTAAATACGAGACACTGCCACATTATTAGACATGGAACCTGTATTGGATACAAAGAGTTACAGTGTAAGATTGCACAAACTAACTATGTGTAAGAAGAGCTAAGAATTGTGTGTGTGTGTTTGTGTGTGTGTGTTTGTGTGTGTGTGTTTGTGTGTGTGTGTTCGTGTGTGTGTGTGTGTGTGTGTGTGTGTTCGTGTTCTGCAGCGGAGACCAATGTACCAGCCCTCAGGGGAGTCGGACAAGGAGAACAAAAGACTGGAGCCACCCCAGAGCCCCTCAAGCAGTGATATGTCTCTGTCTGAACAGCCACCCCCTCCACTATCCAGGTTGATGCACACATATATACATACACACGCACCCCACTCACTTCACGCTCCAGAACAGCAAACATCCTATACTCAGTTTTATACTAATACACATTAGGACTGTCAACGAATTCGATTTGATTATATAATCGAATTGTTAAAAAAAACAGACATTCGATTGTGAAAATTAATATGCACTAAATACACTGCATGACGGACAGGAGTCAGACAACGTCACTTTCATTGATTGAAAATGAAATGTAGGTCAAGCTGAAACGAGCGAATAATTCAACAACAACCTTGTGGTGATGATGGCAGAGAGTTCACAACCCAACTTGGCCGTAGAGAGAGTGATTTGCACTCGATCAATCTAAAAAGCCTCTTTTGGAAATACTTCGGATTTTGGTCAGACGGCAAAATTGTGGAACCTCATTTTGGTTTGAACCTATGTTTTTTTTAGTTTTTTTTTTAGAAGGAATAATCGAACGTCATTTTCAGCCAATTTAGACAGACCTTGTACACATGCACACAGATAAACACAAACTCTCTGCGTACATGTTCTTTCATCTGCTGGAAATAATGTTTGGTAGATAATTACTAGTGAATCACCTGACTGTACCAAACAGATGAACTGTTTGTTTTCAGACACATGGTTTCTATGGACACCCCTTGAAAGTGCCTCACAAGCCTTATGGTGCTGAATTTTAGTACCGGATTAATTGAAGCTTGGGAACTTTTACAGTCCATGTTCCTATTTTAGATGTAAGAGATAACACTTCAAATAACTCTGACTGGAGTGAACATGTGGGTATGTAATGTTCTTATTTAGGAAATGGTTAAATCGTGTTCCTTGGTTTCCATGTAGTCTGTGTTTAGTTTGAGTCATCATTTCCACTCCAGTTATATGCTTCAGACCTACTCTCAGGATGGCAGTCATGGTTGAAACAGGATTTTTTTTGGTGATGCTTTTATTGGTGTCTTGGTACTTTGTAAACCTATGAATTTTAAACTAGTGAGTAATGTGGTATGAATCATTTAAATATGAATTGGGATCTATAAAACACAGATTATGGAGATTATGGCAGGTTTTTACTGTCTACTGGTAGAGATCAGAGTTTAATTTATACGTTTAGATGTTGTCTCTTCTAAGAACATTTTTGTTTGTCTGTCTTTGGCTGTGGTGATATTGCATTCACATTCATAGTTTGTGAAAGCAATATCACCTCAGTAACTATGCCAAGTCAAAGAGTCACATGTCTTTTGTTTGACTACTCTTTGTTGCTCCCACTCCTGTAGGAATGATCTGGGTATAGGAGTTCCCTCCTGGCTTCAGCCTGACCGTCTGAGCCCAGCCGTCGGACCTGCCACTGTCACCAAAAGCAGCACCCTGGCACCCCCTGGTGACCATCTCCTCTCTCAACTTCTAAGGCTGGACATTGTGATGCCTTCCGGAGAGCACAGACACACCCAGCAGCCAACCACAGCACCTCCCAACAGGTCGCGCTCCAAGATGTCCCGCATTGAGGCCCTAAAGGCCACAGCTGCGTCCCTCTCCAACCGTATAGAGAGTGAGGCACGGAAACTGGCCGGAGAGGGGATCAACTACGGCTCAGCAACTACCATGGATGTGGAGGCCGTTTTGGCTCCTCAGCCCTCTCAGATTAACCATGATGATGGGCGCTGGGCCAATGCTGTCAGCCCCCCTGTCAGGGAAACCAATGCAAGCGCCACGACAGACACTGATGACCTGGCTTTGAGGATCCAGAGGATTTTGAGTAGCGCAGGTCAGAGTTCATACAATGGTGCAACCTTGCCCGGTGTAGGCAGTCTGCACGCGTTCAGGGGTCAGAAAGAAAGGCATGGTACACAGACCAGCCTCACCAGGCCGCAAACTGCATCTGCTGCTATTACAGGCCATATCCTCAACAGTCACACACAAGAAGAGAGGAAGCTATTCAATGGTCTGGAGAAGGTAGAGAGGAGGGACGAAATGACACAGAGGAGAAGATATGGAGGGATAGAGGAGAAGGAGGAGAGGAAGATGGACCGAAAGATCACTGATCTCCATGACTCAAGTGAAGGTTCCATCAGTGAAGGTCCTCTCCTGAGCGAAGGGAGTCTTTCTGAGGACGACACAAGCCTTCCACACCCCTCCATCAATCACATACCGAGACTAGCAGATCGCCTGGGTGCTGTGGACTACTGTGCGGGCCAGAGAGGGGACTACCAGCACCTGTCCCAGTTCCAGCGGGAGGCAGAGAAGTTTTCTGCCTTCAGCTCCCCCTTCGCCCAGCAGGACAACAGCAAAGCAGCCTGGGAGGAGCTGAACAAAGGAAGCCCTCTGAGCGTCATTAACATTTTCACCAAGAACCTTCATGGCCATGTTAAAGGTTAGTTCATGCATGAGTACCTTACCGCTCAGAGAAAAATATCAAATCACATTTTCCTGTAGTTTTTTATTTTAGCTAGAGTTAATTTTGGCTCTGAGACCCAGATTTGGTCCTGGGCCCATTCCAGAATCAGTACCAGTAGATGTTGCAGTTTGAGGATGGCTCTTATTTGGATATAGCTATCATGACTTATGGACAGTTGCCATGTAATTCCAATTTTAATTGTTAATTTTATCTTCCTTTTTTGGGGGCATATTGAGCATTGAGGCCAAGTGATTTTGACTCAGTCACCTGTAAATTACAAACTTGATGTATTATATAAGTGAGTGAGCAAGTACCCAGTACTTGATTCTATATATAAAATAGCATTGAAAACAAGTCGAGTGACATATTTATATGTACAATGTGTATTATTCCTGCTAGTAAGAACTATTCTTGGCTGGTGTTTTTTTTTTTTTGTTTACCAGCCCTTGACAGGTAAGCCAAAAAGTAATTTTTTGATACTGCCAATAGAAATATAACTGCACTGCTAATACTAGAATGCTTTTCATTATAATTTTGTAGTGTCCATATTGTCATAGTACATGTTGACAGTCAATCCAGGGCACAAGATCAGAGAAAGTTCTCCTTAATCGGTTTTGTCCTATGTCTTGTCCTCCAGTGGCTGAGGATAAGCCAGAGAGGAACTCTCCCTCTGTCCGTTCTGTCCAATCTGGAGTTAGCCCTGGAGATGCAGTAGTCTATGAGGATGACTTTGTATCATCCCACAGCAGTGGAGCCAGTGGCCAATTGAAGAGAGGATATAATGGACGCAGGTAAGAGAAATAAAGTGGGCATGCTTTATAAACTGACCACTAGGTGGCATTCATGTTACACAACTGACAGGCAGATCAGAAGCCCCATTCCATAGTAGAGTTCAAAGTGAGTGGTATGAAACACACTTCATTAGAAAGGAATATGATTAGCACAAATAATATGTAACATGACTCAAAATGCCTTGTATATGTATATTGTATATATGTATATCGCTTCTAAATTTGATCTCACTGTTTATCCCACATTAGCTGGACATTAGGCAGTTTGGATGGGTTTTTTGTCTCTGTGCCTGTATCTTGTTGTGCTTCTGAACACAGTGGATAGCTAATGCAGATTCTATATTTGATTTGGAGAGATTTGATCAAATCACTTTCTCCTCTCTGTCAGCGTGAACAGTCACTTTGAGGAGCTGATGAGGAGGTCTCCTTATGAGAAAAGGATGGGGGACTTCAACTCTCACCATTCATCCCTCCACTCATCTATTCACTCACCTCATCTTTCCTCTGGCTCCACATCTGGCTCCTCACCCCTCTCCAAGGGCTCCCCAGGAAAGAAAGGTGAGAATCATCACTATTCAACAAAGCCACTGAATTAAAGCTTTGAGCAAAATGGAGTAGAGCTGCAAATATCTCTTATTCATACCTTATGTCCAAGCCTCTCTGTTAGGTCACATATTTTCATGGTGATAATTCCCTTAATCACTCTGGATAACAACTCTCCTCCCCTGCAGGTGCAGTATCAGACCGGAGTGATGCCACTCTGGTGGAGGAGCGGGGGAGCCCCTGCTCACCCCCCTCCGACACTCCATCTGCTGACTCCAGGAAGAGGGTCTCAGAGAAGAGCTCTGCCCACAGCCAGGCAAAGAGCATCCAGTCTGATAGCACACTAGGGGGAGCTTCAGGGCACTCTCTCCGAAGGTAATGGACCCTCGGCAGACTACACTGAATGAAGAAAATTGTTAGTTTTGTCTGCTGTAAAAGTACAAAGTCTCTTGCAAGGTTCCTTCCTGTTCCTTTTTTCCTCTTGTTCCTTTTTGAAAGCCCTTCAAGGATATCAAATTGAATAGTATGTACTTTAGGGAGGAGGGTAACTGGAGTTCACACAAGTTTGGATTTCCCTCACCTCCAGTTGTCTCTGGTATTTCCTTCCTTCCTGGTTTTCAGTAAACCTCAGAGCAGCACTGCTTTGTGGGAATAGTGGTATTGGCATTCAAAAGAATGAATATCCTGCTCTCCTTGAAATGATATGGTATAGATTCATGAAGTGTGTTTTTCAGGGTTATGTCACAATATAATCATGTTACTTTATTTCCTGGTGGTAATGTGATTCATCACCATAATGTAGTGATGAATGGCACGTTTCATTTTCCAAGACCAGTGCACCTCATAATGTTGACTCTGTTAAAATCTAAATGAACTTGGAAGGCCACACCAGCCACACTGTTTCCTTTCTTAAGTATTTCCAAGCCAAGATAAAATGAAATCTCAAAATCTAGATGCAGTTAGGAATGAATGGGATCTTTTCAGCACTGGGGCATCCCAGTTGTTCCTATCCACTCAAAGACCTCCATTACCTTGGGACTTAATTACTCGAAGGTTAATTTATCGGGGCATGACCAAGTGCTAATTATTAAACTGTGCTTAGAGAGCCCAAGTTGAGTCTGCCAGGCAAAACAATCTTGTGGCTTGCTGTTCTGTTTAAGGCTTGAGGGCTTTAGCAGCCATGCAAAAGCCAGCAGTAAGGGGAGGCTGCACTTCGCCCAAAGGCAGAACACTGACTCTTTTGTTTTGGGGGCCTGCAAGGTGGTTGGTCAGGGCGCCAGCTTCACCGCAGCTTGGGCATGTCGCCAAGGGAGAGAAGAGGAGAGAGAGTTTTTTAACCCCAGTAGTGACATTCAAGCCCTCTAATGGCATGTTCCTGAAGCCCAGGTGGCAGATTCCTGCCATACCATGAAGCCTGTCTGTCTTCCATGGTGATGGAAAAACATTTGAAGTTCAGACAATAGCGTCCTTCTGAGTGCCATATATATAATGCAGGTTGTTGTAATTGTGTGATGATTCAACCATAAAAATGATTTCTGTAGGGACAGCACATTCATTACTATGGCCTTCTTAAAGTTTTTACTTTTGACTGATTACGTATGCTTGGGCACTTTGTTGCATGCTTATCTGTCTCTCTGTGTTAGTGTGACACATAACTGCTTTCGGCACTGAGGTCATGATTATGTTGTGGTCTGGTATGGTCTGAGACTGAAGGTCGCCCTTGGAGAAAAGAGGTGCCATTGTTTATTCTACTGGCCCCGGTGAGGAGGCAGAATGTATATCCTGATCTCTGCAGACATCGTCCTTGGCCTCCGGTGTATCTCTGAGCAGCACAATATAACCATTCATACTCTTTGCTTCACACAGTAGGGCTACTCTGCTTCACTCAGTTCTCATCTTTCCTGGGACAGGGCCCCACTTTTCTTTATTGTTAAATCAACCTGCTCCTCCCCTTAAGATAGCCACCCCACTAAGCAGAGCTTACAGCATGTATAGCACAGTGAACTGATTAAAAATAAACCTGTGTTTAATATTATTTACATAGTGATTATCACACCATTGTACATTTTTCTGCAATTTTTCACATATCACCTTACCTTAAGGACTGTAAAAACCTTATTCAAGTACTTAACAGGAAGTGTGTCATTGCTTCTAGTTCTAATAGACAAGGATATCCCTTTCCCTGTTCATCATGTATTGTAATTATATGTATTTTATCTGCTCTGTTTTACATGTTCGGCTGTGATTGTTATCGTTGCTGTCTTGGCCAGGTCTCTCTTGTAAGAGATATCGTATCTCAAGCGATCTCCTTGTTAAATAAATAGAAGATCAAACCATTAACTGTGAAGCTCATTAACATGAAAGCTGCAAATGTATTCACTCTAGAACATCTTCTATGGATTTCAACTTAATCTCCTAATAGTGATGCACAGTAGTAAGGACCTGCTTGCTTTTGCTAAAGGTATATCTGAAAATGCTACATGAGTAACGGAAATTATTCTCTTTTTTTTTTTTTTTTTTTTACCTCAACAGTTTGGGGCTGGACAGTAAGAAGTCTCCAGTTGGCAGGCCTGGCCTGGCCTCTCTTTCTGCCTCTCCAGCCCCCGGGTCTGCTCCAGGGGCAGACTCTACCGGCATCTCCCTGAGAAGTGTCTCCCCGGTGGGTGCAGATGGCCTGAAGTTAGGCCTCGGTCTGGGGTCAGGATCCTCAGTAACACAAACACCAGCATGCAGTGGTAGAGCAGAGACCACAACCACAGGTAAATACAACTCCTTACACATTTATATGTTCTTGGTTTGGATGATGGAAGTGCCAAGAAAACCACACTCTACCAACACCCCTGTCTTCTCTCCCAGGTGAGCTGCAGTATGCCCCTGGTGTCTTGCAGCAGCGTATGTCAGCAGAGCTCAACTACCTGGAGTCCATTGAGGAGTCAGTCCGACAGCTGGGGGATGTGGAGAGGCTGAGGGGCGTGTCCATGGCTCAGCAGGAGAGTGTGTCATTGGCTCAAATACTCAAGGTGCTTAGAGCAGTGGGGCTGGGTATAAGCAAGGACCTCGCAACGTGCTAGGCATCAAGATACACTAGACAACAGGATGATGCAGTGAGCAGGGGGACTGTCCTTTAACCGGACATCCTGCTTTATCCTGCCTCTATCTCCGCAACCATTCAACCTGTCAAAGTATCCTTGACTAACGCACTGAAACCCTATCATCCTCCCTGATCTCTGTGGAGGGAAGCAAGCAGAGAGAGTACTGTGTAATTTTTCTTTTTACCTCAGCACAATTGTCATGCCTGGGTGCTATTAAATCGGCTCACAAGGTGGTAAAAAGAGTTTTCTACAAATAATGTCTGTTAAAACTGTAAATACTCACATTTTAGCTGTGATTTCTCACACAACTCTCATAATTGGAGTTACCCTGATACCAATTTTTCAGAAAGGCTAGATAGTGCTTCTCAATTTGCAGTCATTCATAGGCTGCCAACTATTGGCCTGTTATAAACGATTACAGGAACAAATGCATCCATTGCGATTATTTATTTTTGTGATCAAATTATGCACTGACCTTTTTGTAAAGCAATCCTCAAATGGAAAAAGTAATAAAATAGAACAGAGGCTACATACCATATTGCATGGCATGATCGTACCATGGGATTGTGCAGATTCTGTACTATTATATTATATATTTTGATAATATATACTTCACCCACGTGAATTATTCTTGAAAGTTTTTTTGAAATTCATTTATTGTCGATTGAATTCAATTTTTGTTGCTGTATAACATTGACATTCTGAAAATTATTTTAGGAGCTTTTTTCTTTTTTTTTTAGCCTCCATAAATTTTAGTGACTTATTTTGTCACCATAATGGCCCTGTCTATATTTATACACTGTGTTGACCTGCTCTCTGACCTTTGACCTCTGACCCTGCAGGCCCAGCAGCAGCGCCATGAGCATGACCTATATGAGCTGAAGATCAAGGCTGAGAGGGAAGCTCTGGAGACACAGCTACAGCTGGAGGAGAACAGACAGAGAGTAGCCAGGGTATATAAACACACACACAAACACACAGTCAGGGTACATATATATTCACATGTTTGCACATGATCCATACAGCCTTGCATTTGTGTCCCCATGTTTTGAATACTAAGGTATGTGTACTTGTATGCTTCGGTGTGTGTCTGCATGCATGGCATTTATACATTGCTATGTCCAGGCCCATGTAGAGCTGCAGGAAAGCATGGTGGCGACCCAACAAGAGAGTTTGGGCGGCCTCCAGGAAGCCACTGCTAAGATGATGAGTCAACAGGCTGAGGCAGCACGCTGCACAGCCGACGCTGCCCGACACATCAAGGAGGTCAGCACTCACTGCTTCACTCTGCCTGGAAAACAGTCCCTGGCTTCATTTGTAACAGGGGCTGATTCCTTTTTGGCTCTTCGTAAAGAGATGAAAACAGGAGGACACTATTTTGACTTATCAAAATCGACCATTTGAATGATAAAACCCATTTTGTCTTCTCATCTGTCAGATGACAGAGTTGGCGCGGTCCCAGATAGCTGGGGCTTTGATTGTCCCTGCTGCTGCTCCCATCACCACCCTTTTGGACCAGCAGAGAGAACAGCACAGCTCCTTTATAAAACAGCTACAGGCCAGAGCTGACACTGATAGGTAAACTAAAAGACCCAAATGTTTTATTTTTTTATTTATTTTTTTATTTATTATGGGGGGGGCAAACAGGAAATATTTATCGAACTTTGATATATATATATTATTTTTATTTTTTTTTTAATTTTTATTTCATTTCTGTTTCGCCCCCCATAATATATGTATATATGCCTCAAGTTAGAACAGATACTCTCCATTTTTACTAAGTGTATTGCAATTCCCTTCTGTGTGCTCTCTCACAGCTCCAGGAGTGAGATGTCAGGCAGAAAGACTAGGCCAGAGGAAAGTCTCTCTCCCCTGAACAGTCTCAGTCACTCTGACTCCCTGCCCCCCAGGAGACCCAACCTCAGGTACAAATAGGCCTCTCGTGTAACACTGGTTTCACAGGCTTGGATTAAGTGTAGTCATTTTTCCACCAAAAGAGACACTGAATGTGCTTTTTTTCCTCTTTTCAGTGGAGGAGACAGCAGCAGCCACCTGAGCCTGTCACATGTCTCCTCAGACCAGAGGGAGAAGAGGAGGAAGGAGGGAGCAGAGGATAGGAGTGCATCTGTGAGGAGAGACAGGGAGGCAGGCAGCAGCTCTATAGAGGAAGATGTTCCTACAGCAGCAAACGACTCCCTCCGCAGTGACAGCATCCCCTCCGTGGTGGATGAGAAAGGTACTGGATTAGTAGGCACAACTCTGAGCAAGAATTGGCCAGTTAACACAAGTGTTTCCTCTATATTTATTCAGTAGCGAGGGGGCACCACAACAGGAATATCAACACCATGTGAACTAAAAAAATGTATACATTTTTTTAACCAAATTTCCGTTGTGTATAGTTATCATTGCACATTCAGCACTACAGCCAAAAGTGGAAACAAAACAGGGGCAAGTTTATAACCAACAAATAAATTACCACACACCCACATACATTATACCTTCAAAAATTAACAGTGGAGCTGGGGGAGACCTGCTTTAAATGTACACTGAGCACATCTCATTTCTGCCCCTCCAGCAGACAGTACATCAGTGGCAACAGAATACTCTCTGAAGTTTGATGAGTCTATGACTGAGGATGAGATAGAAGAGCGTTCCTTTCGCTCTCTGCTGCCATCTGAGGCACACCGCCGTGGCACTTTGGAGAAGAAGCCCCGCCCATACGAGGAATCAGAGGAAGAGACAGCCAATCACAATGGGACATTGGTCTCAGGGGTACACAACAGCTCTAAGGTAAGCAGTCATAAGCACACACACATATACAAACAAACACACCCTTAAGACAGGGTGCAAGGCTGAGTCAGTGTTTGCCAATGGCAGGAGTGTGTAAACCACTGGCCAGTGGCCAGTGTATGTATTCCTGGTAGAAGATTTTGGTGTCTAGATGTTACTCACTGAGCATTTCTCCTCTCCCCCCATTTCTCCCCTTATCCATAATTCCTTATATTTATTGCACATTACTTTTCACCTTTTCACTCCTCTTACTTTGTCCCCTAACTCCCAAACCTCATCCCTTTCACGCTTCCTCCTCTTGTGTAGCCTCAGGATGTGAGCATGGCCTTCTTTAGTGGCCAGGACAGCTTCTCCCAGTTCACCATGGACATGGTACGTCAGTACATGAAGGACGAGGAGGTGAGATTGCACCATCAGAGCTCTCTGCTGCATCTCCGCCAGAAGGCCCTCAAGGAGAAGACCAAGACTGAGCTGGCCTGGCTGGAACACCAGAAGAGGAGGCTGAGAGACAAGGGGGAGGATGACAAGATGCCACCTATCAGGAAGAAGCAGAGGGGCCTGCTGATGAAGCTACAACAGGAGCAGGTAGTTAGGGGTGGAACCTGTATACCCACCTCCTAGTATAGTTTAGGAGGTGGGTATACTGTGACCCCCAACATCCTTCATAAGGCATTAGAAATTTGATTGATGGGTGGGTATGCTGAGTTATATATGGGCAGTACAGTGGTGTATTGAACAGAGACTGTCCTTCACCCGGAGCTGACGTGTCCAAGACACTGAGTCCCTTCCAGGGGTGCTGTTAGCTGACCCAGCACTTCGACCTCCCTGTGGAGGTGAGCAAAGGAAAAGAGAATTTCCCTAGTATGACTGTCTCTAACCCTATCCCTTATTATTTTACAAATCCACCTTAGTCAAGAAAGGGAAAATTTCGAAGTAGGAGGAAAGGGGTGAAAGAACAATTTAAGTGAGACATAAATTGTTCAAAATGGGGTACAGCTCAGTATTATGAATTTAATTTGACACATTTGGTGTATATCATAGAGGGCTGATGTAATGTCTATGTCCCGTGACATAGATGCATGGAAAAAATGACCCTATTGGTGCATGCCAATGATGGGGTCTCCCTCTATGCCCATATCCCCAGGCTGAGATCAAGCGTCTTCAGGAGGCCAACAAAGCAGCGAGGAAGGAGAGGCAGCTGTTATTGAAGCAGCAGGAGGAGATTGAGAGGATGAGAAGCTCTACGCTCAGACTCAAGGAGCGTCTCAAGTGTGCTGGAGGCGAAGCACCACCTGTTAGTATTGCGACAGTCACGTAATCAACTTCAGAACCTGTACAGAACCAAAGATATTTTTACAGACATTTTTACAGACATTTTAGTCCAGTATTGTCTTAATGCAATCGATAAAGCAAGACCTCAGTTTGATACACATAATAGTATAGATTATGCCAGATAAGGGCTCTCATTATCAGTCTGTTTTTGTCCATTCATCCATCCCTCAGGAGACTCCAATGTCGGAGACCCCGGTATCTGAAGCAGCCTCCCCCAACATGAGGCTTGCAGATGGGCATGTCCGCAGCCCCTCTCCCACTCCCTCTGTCTCTGGTAGTGAAACCAGCAGTATCATGCAGAAGCTCAAGAAGATGCGATCTCACATGGATGAGAAGTAAAGACCTCTTATACCTTTGTCTTGTTTTCAGACCGTTACTGTGTTCTTTCTGCTGTCTGCTTATTGACAATTTCCCCAGTGGAATCTCAAAGGTCTTGCTTCCTTAGCTAATGACATTTTCAAACTGTACTAGAGGAGATGTTGGTACTAGAGGAGAGGGGGGATGTTGGTTTTTCTCCTCTATTGTGTTTTTAAGATGTGATATAAGAATGACAATTGAGATTCTTCATGTCTTTTTAACAGAGCTTACTGCTGCCCTGCCCCTTGGGATTTGCTTCTGTTATGTTTAAGGGAAGGGATTTCATGAACTTATTCCTAGGTTGTTCCTTTCTGGCAGCACTATAGGAATTTATTACAAAATCTCAGATTAGATGTATCTTCACTTCTCTACAGAGTATCATTTTCTCATCGATGATGCAATTTCTGGTCCAGTGGACCGCACCATACTGCATCTGTTGCTATTTAATTCACAATTAGTTAGATCAGCTATCTGAATTAGCGACCTAATCTGACTGATTTCAGTGAAGGGCAGGCGGAGTACATCCCATCTTTTTTAAGTGTTTAAGGGTTGTGGTGTGGATGTGAATATAAGCATGCTCCATGTTCTTCTAGACTAGACAAGCATCCACACTAACTGACTGCTACCTCTCTCTAACTTCAGCTCTGTATACCCTATAAACTGTATTTTCTAAGAGGAACTGTACAAGGGGATAACTGTTGCGATCCTACATTGTTGTGGGGCAGCAAGGACATCAGACAGTATTTTACTGTCTGAAATAATAGTAACAAAGTAATCATACTAATGCAATTATAGAGTTTGGATTTATTCCAGATAAGAACAAATATAGATTGAATATATTGACCAGTTTTCAAGAAGTTTTTTTTTTATCATATAACAACCACTCCCCCTAGTATGGAGGTCCTGTAGGTGTGGTACTTAGGAAGTCCAAGGTTCTGTTCTCAGCTAGTAGCTTGGTCAGGTGATTGTAGGGCCTCTCATGATGGGCTCACTCCCAATCATGCTCACAGTTTTCATTCTCCTTATGATGTATTTGACTTTACCAACAAGTGGTTATTTGTTCTGGGATTTAGGATTAATGTCTTCAATCACAGCATGGACCCTCTACCAAAACCTCAATCTTCTCTCACACTATAGTAATTGTTAATTCTAGATCTGTTTGGATTTATACTCTAGCCTTGGTAAAGACTCAATTCTGATTGGTTAAAGGGTGCCCATCGATTTCAATAGATCATGAAGTTATCTACGTAGTCCTTAATTCACTACAACAAGGTTTAGACAGGTTAAACTTAAAGTATTTCTGTAGTCATGCTTTTATTTGCGTGCTTGCTTGCTTGGCCCTTCAATGATCTATCCTTGCTCTTAATCCCCCTTCTCTCTGTCATTCTTTATTTTCACTGTCCTATTGTTGATCACAGGGAAGGTGACTGTATTCACCATATGCTTTCAGCTCGAGTTAATACACTAATGAAGTTGTAATCGGTTTTCATTTAACTAATACTATAATGAACATTAACAAAATGAGCAGCCATATGTATATCTGTAGGAAGGATCAGAGTGACTGACAAAATCACCATTTAAACCCCTTCATCTGTGGAATTATTCACAACTAACCCTCCAATGACACAGACAGAAGCAATATCGAGATATCATTCTATTGTAGGTTAGCTTCACAATCAAAGATACCCACACACTGGTTGAAAAGGGGTTGGTTAAGAGACTGTTCAAAAGCATGTCCCAACAGAAAGCCATTCTAGAGTAACAACCTTATTTTAACAGAAACCTGACAGACTGACACCTTCTGTGCAATAAATCCACATTTTCTCATATCTTTATTCTCTCTCCCTTTCTTTCTGCTTGTCTTCTGTTCCATCTGTTCTTTGTTTGTTTTCAATGTTGTTTTTCTCTCTTTATGTTTTATATCATTTTCCGTGTGTGTCCATGCAAACGTGTTTGTGTGTGTGACTCATGACTTTCTCTCTGTCTGTTGTGCGTGTTTGTGTCGTAGACACTGTTCTCCTGTCCACTACTTCCTCTCTGTGTTCACGGCCCACCACTGGGCCTCTCTCAGTGTCTGTCTCCCCAACCTCCACCCCAAATTCCAGCTCTTTATCTACAACCAGTTGGTCAGGTACTGTACAGTGCTCTCTACCTCTCCCCACCCTCCACCCCTCTTTTGCCCAGCCTCACCCCCCACCCCATGGAGCATGCTTGTGTTCAGCCACTGCCACTGGGACCTTGGGGGGTGGGCGGGTGGATGATGAGGGTGGTTGGATGTGTAGGTTTATTTGTTTTGGGTTTTTTGAGGTCTTGAGAAGTTATGTTTCTTTCCAGGATGGAATTGGGGAGTGGGTTTGAGTGAAAGCTTGAAAAACACCCATGGAATGCTCCCTTGTAGAAATGAGCTGACCTGATGATAACTTTTTAATGTCGATTTAAGTACATTAATATTGACTTTGTGTTTTCAATGTCACTATTGTTTGCATGAAAGTACACTGATTGTGACGCAATTCCAAAAACAAAGTCTCCTTTGTATAATTTAAACAATGATCACATACAAAAAGTTGGTTTTGTATGCACTTGGTTTTGCAAGTGTCAAAGGTCAGGTTCATTTTAAAAGGAGTTTTCCTTATTGGAGAGGAATCTCAGACTGGATGCTGGGATTTCACCAGTTCCTATGTGGTGTTTATTTGACTCTTTCTTCCCCTCTTTCTCCCTCGCCATTCAGAATGAATGAATGACTTTGGGTGCATCTCTCTTCAATTTCCTTCATATTGTGGCTGCTGGCTGGTAAGCTCCAGCCCAGTCATTGAGATAAAATGTTTAGAGATTACACCACACTATAACCTTGAAGTAAAAGACAGAGTCTCTTTAGTGGGAGACAGAACAGGCAGTGTGGTCTATCTCTTTAATGAGCCCAGTAAATCTTAACTAGCCCTCCTTATTAGGTAACTGTTGCCTAAAATGGGATAATAAGTACAGATGGCCAATGGCTCTAATAGAATTTGGGAGAACACTTAAAGAGACCCCCAGCCTGGCCCTCCAGTATCTGTCCTGTCATCAGTATACATTAGGTCAAGAGAAAGGCCTCTAAATTAGATCAAGGCTAAATAACACTACACTGTAATGGCACTCATGGCTGTGGAAGACCACATTACACAACAGCCACCAACCATACCTGACTGCACTTTGATAGGCACTTGTAAAGATATGCATGTAGTAGTGCACAAAGTATGTAGTCAGAAGTAGCCTGGGATTGTCAAAATATAGGCTATATTGCTCTGGCTAGCCAATGGAGCATTAACATTTTTTCTCCTCATTTGTTATTTTTGGTCAGGAGAGTACTGTAAATGGTAGGTCATGCTTCAGAGACACCCATAGAGGGGTCAGTTCTTTTGACAGCCTAGGTGGTTCTGGACTTAACTGTTGCTGTATGTTTGAGGTGTGACTGTGCCCAATCAAATCCAACCCTTGGGTTTCAACCTGATGCATGATTCTGACCTGGACATCTTAACTATTATTTCTTAGCTGTTCTTTTCTCTTTTGTGACATATCATCACCATTTGCTTTTTAAGAAATTTGATGGGTACTTGGACACTTGTGGAATTGGGATGATTACCCAAGTAAAAGACATAAGGAAAGCATGGTTTGGGTGTGTGTGTATGTGTGTGTTGGACAGAGGTTTGAGGTTGAGTTTGCAGTGAAAATGTGTCCAGGTGGTTTGGGTCTGCTTGCTTCTGCAAGGTCAATCACACAATCACTTAACCATTCCTAATGCAGATTTTCTTTGTCCTTCTATTTCTCTTCTCCTTGCTGGCTGCTGTTGTCTTTCACTGTCTTTCACATCCACTACCCCTCTTCCTGTCTCTTTCTACACTTGACCTCTCTCCTCCCTATCATCTTTAAACCCACTTTTTCACCTCCCCCTGTTCTCCTTCCTCTCATTTTCCCACTTTTTTCTCTCCACTTCTCTTTCACTCTCTACTTAACTCGTCATCCATCCATTACCCTCTTCTATCCACCATTGTTTCCCTTCTTTCCTACTGTTCTCCTTCCTAGGTTCCTGACTAAGCGGGAGCAGCAGTTGATGCAGAGGCGTCGCCATGCAGAGGAGCTGCTGGAGTGGAAACAGCGACTAGACCAGGAGGAGGCAGAGGTCCGTAGGATGGAGAAGGAGGCCCTGGCTGTCTGGGACCGGCAGACTGCTCGAGACAAGGACCGTGGCGCTTCAGAGAGTCGAGAAAAGTCTATCTCTGGCATCAGCCACAGCTCTAGTCACCACCGAAGCCCAGAGCACAGGACTGACAGCGAGAAAGGTGATGCCCCAGGATCTTTTCCTTACCAAAAGAATGGCTAGAAAGATAGAGTTGTCAAGTCAAAGAAATTCAGAATGGGGTGTTTAAATGGAAGGTAGGGCAGTTGGTAGGCATGTATAAACATTCATCTAAGTAAAGAAATATGACTTCATCATATTCTTTATCTGATTGTGTGTCCTCAGAGTGTGTGAGCGAGGGCGACTACTCCTCAGTGACACCGGAGTCCAGTATACACACAGAGAGGTCAGGGTCCCAGCCTCCAGAGAGTCCATCCTCACCACCACCTGCCTCAGTCCCTGAAACACCCTTGGCCTCTGTCCAGAGTAGCCCCGCCAACTACACCCAGGATTTCAGCTCAGCTTCCCCATCACCTAGCAAACGAGTAAGCGTAAATGTGATTTTCCTTTTTTCCTTTTCTTTCAGGAGTTTTTTCAGGAGTTTTTTTGATTGCACAACACCCCTTAATTTCTTATGTTATCCTGTTTTATTCCTACTTTTTGTAGTCCTGATCACCTCCTTGGTAAGAGCGTAAGACTTCAAAAATCAAGCTTTTATGTAGGTTAATCTCTGGTCTAATGTGGAGGATGAGATTCCTGTTCTGAAATAGTCTCAGGCCAACCTCACCCCGAGGAATTCTGTTTAGATGTTTTGGGGGAATTTAGAGCCTCCATGTCAATGAGCCATGAAAATAGACAACAAGACTTTGCAGATTGGAATGTCAGCAGTAGACAGCACTTGGCAAATGTTTGTTGTTGTTGCACTGGAGTTCGATGTTTTATATTGTGTGTGGGACAAGCAAAGGGGCATTTGTTTGTTTTACTGTACTTGTAAAATGTAAATTTGAGCAAGCCCCTATGTTCTGTCCATCTCAGTGTTTATCACATCCTCAGCTAACCCTCCTTTCTCTCTCTCTTCCTTCTGTTTGGTCTCTCCAGTCTCCTACAGCCAAAGGCAGCTTCAGCACTGCTGTCTCTCAGTCAGATGGCAGCAGCATCAACACCAAAGTGCAGCTCCACTCTACCTCCCGGACCACCAGCCATACACAGACCCAGCCCTGCACACAGCCCTCCGAAACCCCCATGGCCACACAGACTGGTAAGTCAAACATCCCAACACACACACACACATAATATGTAACTTCTTAAATGGAGGGTAGGTAATAGTTCTTCATGCCTCAGAGAAGATTGGGCGAGGAGGCGGTAAAGCAGAGAGTGGACATAATGCAGCTATATTGCTGGCACTGTGTAGTCAGGCATAATGTGATGCTGCCAGGAATGCATTATGTGAGCACTTCCCTGATACCTAACCTGCTTAGCTGTGTGATAGGAGGAGAGGACACTTTCTATTGCACTCAGTAAAAGCAGAGGCAGTTGTATAGGCTCAGTATTGTAACTGTTAAAGGTGGTTCCATTAGTGCTGTTGTTATTCATTTTAAGGCCGATGTTTCAACCTTTGCATATAGCCCAATTGTGCATTACAACCTTATTTATCAGTTTTGAGTCTGCAGTGCTAAGCTTTATAATACTCAGATTTGTTTGTTCATTGTGTACAAGCCAAAGCAACATGCTTAAAAATGGACTTTATACATTTCTTGTAAACAAAATATACACTAATCTCTTTGAGTCTTTGAGTTTCATTGGGCAAAAAATGGATTAGTCTTTGCTAATCAGAGTTCTGGCACCGATTTAGCATTCTAACTGTGATTTACCATCTAAATTTGCTTCAGAACCCATGTCAGACCAGAGCGACATAGAGAGCCGTATCAGGGCCCTGAAAGAAGAACTCAGGAAACGCAAGTCTATGGCCTACCAGTTGAAGAAAGAGCAGAAAAAGAGGCACAAGGAGCGCCTGAAGGCACAGGAAGCCAGCCTATTGAAGCAGCTGGAGGTAAATGTGTGTTGGTGTGTTGGGAGGTGCTGATAGATGGTTGTTTGGTCTTGGTTTGTTTTGGTGTTTTCAAACCACATGCACATCACTGAGTCTGGGACAGTGTATTTGTAAACATTGGTCTTTGTGTGCATATCTAAAACTTTTTTTAAATTTGTTCTCCCAGTCCTATAATGACTTCATCCAAAAGACCAAGGCAGAACTGAACAAGGAGCCAGACACAGCATCTGCTGCTGCTGAGCCCCAGATCAAAGCTCCCACCTCAGACTCAGAAAAGCCCGGGATCAGACCAATTCCCCCACACAGGTACCATAAACAATTGCCAACATGACACTGCTTGCGTGTGTGCGTGTGTGCGTGCGTGCGTGCGTGCGTGCGTGCGTGCGTGCGTGTGTGTGTGTGTACGTACTGATGGGTATATATGACTGAGGGTGTTAAAATTAAAATAAAAAATCCCACCTCCTCAGAACTGAAACCAGCAAAAGCTTCAAGATTGTCTCAGACTCCGAGAGGACCCACCCTGATTCTCCATTAGACTTCGGTGGGTGTTTGATTCATACTGATCACAACTGTTTTAATTATTTTTGTATATACAATATTTGTTTCAACATGTGTTCTGACAGTAGATGTTCTCCTATTGTGTTCATAGATGACCTTACTTCACCTGGTCGTAGTAGATCCACCTCAGTGCCTGAAGAGTTGTCTGATGAGGACCCACCAACAGTCACCCCAACCCCTGTATTAGGCAGCCCAGTGCGTCCTACCTCTGGCCTGAGGGGTCTGCTGTCCCCAGAGGGTCTTTCCAGGCCTGCCTCCACAGAGATCCAGTCATGTGTCACTGGGGCTGGGGATGAGAAGATTGTGTCTAATCATAGGTCGGACATTCAGACGGAGCTGGAGGTGGCAGTAGGCTACAAGTCTGAGGATCAACATTCTGAAGGTCTCCTCAAACTGGAAGAAAGACCCAGCTCCCAGCAGAAACTGTCTATATCTAAACACATCTCCTCTAAAAATGAAGAACACAGATATTCTCCATCTGGTAGCCTGGAAGAAGATGGGCAAATGGTGGAATCGACTGAGGCAGAGGAGGTTGTCAAATCTACAATTTCCCGCGCAAGCAAGTCTCATTCGGCTGTTATAGAGCCCAAAACCTCAGTGCATCCAAATTACAGCTCAGATGCGGAGGCCTCTCCTCACTCAGCAAATGGTTACCACGATGACTTTGAGTCGTCAGCGGAGTCCTCACCCAGGGAGGATCGCCATAGTTCCAAGCCTACCTCTCCAGCTTCACCTTCACCTACAGAGATCAAGGGTTCAAGGAAGGGCTCCCATAGCAGGTCCCCAGTCTATGACAGCCAAGATGAGGAGGAGGTTGAGGAGGACATTGCTGAGGAGCTGAGTCAACACTCTGGAGCTAATGGTGATAGTCACCACTCTGGAAGACTGCTAGACCTCCATAGCCAGACCAGAGACTCTAAAGATAACACAAAGGACAACATCATCAACTCCAACTACTCACCAACCATCTCGCCTTCTCAGACCCCACCACCGGTTATGGATGAAATGTCTAGCTTTAACATTGGAGACCGGGTTCTCGTCAGCAATGTTCAGCCTGGCACCCTGAGGTTCAAAGGTCCAACCAGGTTTGCCAATGGGTTCTGGGCTGGTGTGGAGTTGGATAAGTCAGAAGGAAGCAACAATGGCACTTATGATGGAGTGGTGTACTTTGAGTGTGAGGAGCATCATGGTATCTTCGCTCCTCCAGACAAGATCACACGCTTGCCAGAGAAGTTTGAGATCTATGCTGACACCACAGAGGATGAGGACTCGTTCTTTGACAACTTGTCGGATAAGGATGGGAATAAATGTGAAACTGATGAGAACAAATCCCAACAACAAGGAAATAATAAGAGTGAAAGAGAAGAAACGTCTCATAAGGATTACGGCTCCAGAGACAAAGGGTTTGCTGATGAGACTGATCATCTGGATCAAAACCAGAAGAGGCAGACCTCTCTGAAGGCAAAGTCCCACCTCCACTCACATAATCAGAGAGAATCTGAGTATCCAGTGCCTAATTGCAAGACAGGGGAAATCGTCTTGGAGTTTGAGGATGCACCAACTACTCTCCTCATCTCCGACATGGACAAGATAGGCCTAGGGAAGCAGAGTTTAAAGGAGATTACTACCCTCATTGAGAAGGACACAGACTCCTACCACAAGTATGTCACTCCTGTTGATCAGTCCACGGATATCAGGGATGTGGAGATTACTCAGGGAGAAAACAAGGACAGAGACTCAATGGCCGCCTTCGCCGACAAGATCCTCAACAACTTTATGAAAGATGCTGTAGAGCAGTTCACTCAGATTAAAAAGGCCAAAGAGCAGAAGATAGTGGCTGCTAACCAGATGAATGACATGTTTAGTGAAAATGTTGAGGAAGGGGAGTGGGTCTCTTCAGTGGAACAGAAGGATGGCCTGCCCTTCTTCATCGATGCAGAAAAGGAGGAGCTGTCCTCTCCAGAACTGTGCAACCGACCAGTGAGGCCATGTTTTTATTTCTCTAGTAAAGATTTAATGAAAATTACAAATTTATTCAACATGTTAAAAAGAATATTCATATATTTGCTAATACCAATTAAAAATGGATAGGAATGGGTTTGATAATACCACTCAGCAAAAACCTAAGGTGAGGTAAATGATTAGAATAGAATGAGACTTTATTTGTCAATTAGCAAATCTATTGACAAAGTAGTTTTTGTCTCTTTGACCTGGAAAGCTCCGGTTTTCGGGTTATGTTCATCCAAAGTCCAAATGACAGCTTCTTTCATGTTGACAGACTTTTGAATTTGGTGCTCTTTCCTGTCATCCTGCTGTGTGTCAAAAGTCAGTAAGAATAGATGTTGAGGCTTGGTAGCGAATGGTACAATTAGATAGTATAATTTTATGGATGGTCATAACCTATATTTTTATCAAAGCATGAAATTGATTGTTCTGTATTTTTGGCACAATAGGAGAGTCCAGTATTGGGGGCTAGCGGTCAAGAGGAGCTTGCCAAGCGTCTAGCAGAGCTGGAGCTGAGCCGCGAGCTGCTGGATGAGCTGGGTGACGAGCAGGACTGGTTTGATGAGGACTATGGCCTCAGCTCCCGCAGGGAACAGCAGAGGCTCAAACAGAAACAGAGAGAGCAAGACGAGGAGGCGAAGCTGGGAGGAGGAGGGAGGTCTGGCGCTTCACCAACAGCAGCCCTGGGTGGGCTGGTCACAGCGCCAGGTGGGGAACAGCAGGTCAAGACCCCACCCAGGCCTGACCTTCCTCTCCCCCTGCCCCCTAAACTACCTGAACAGCCTGCTATGGTGGTGCCCCACTCAGCTACAGATGTGGAGAAGCTGGTCCATTCTGCCACTCAGGAGATCTGGGAGAGCTGTAAACTGGGAAAGGAGGGCACACTGACCCTTGCAGGGCTACCCATCCCCAAGCCTTCACAGGAGTATCTGGGTAAAGAGGCCAATGGGCAGGACCAGGAGGCCCTCTGCATCCGCAGCTACAGACAGGTAAGGAAGACAACTCAGGAAACCTCAGCAAATAGATAAATATATAACCTAGAGGAAAGTTAATGTCATGTTTATTTTAAGCACAAAGTCAGTTTTATTTAATATGAAATATTTGATAACTTGAACCCAAACAGCCAAAATCAGAAGCATTTTATGTTGTCAACTTAGACCAATCCATATCCCATTACTTTTATCTGTCCCTAGGCTGTGTATGACCTGACATGGGAGATTTTCCTGGAGATCTATGCTGAAGACCCCAATGCCCATCAGCCTCAGTGGGTCAAACCACGGCGAGTCAACTCCTCTTATGTCCACAGAGTCAAGACACCTGGAGACATAACCAAAGTCCAGGTACAGTAAATTGGCCAATCGTCAACAACAAGGAAGGAAACTACCTTTTTTCTACAGAGCGCAGTCTCTGATAAATCCCTAAATTATACAGCAACTCTCATTATTTTAAAAGCCAACTAACATTTTAGAATATAATAGGACCGCCAAACAATAGTTGGTTATCTGCCAAAGTGATTGGCAGTGTAGACCAAGTTACCCACCACAATCACAATTTGGCTGCTGTTAATTCCCCACCCTGGTCATCAGTAAATTATATTGAGGGTCACAATTTAGATGTTATTAAAGGTATACAAATTCAGATGTGCTGCCATGCCTTTTACACACATGGATGTTATGAAGTGAATTGAGCTTACATTATTTTTTGTGGTGTTGAACAGGAATTCATCACAGCAGAAGTACTGAAGCTATACGGTCTGAAGAAAGACCAGAACCAGAAGACAGACTGGCAGAAGATGCTCAAATTTGGCAGGAAGAAACGGGACAGAGTGGATCACATACTGGTAAGAGAAAGAATCAAGAGACTTCTTTTGACTTAACTTCAGTGTTTACACACGTTTATAATATGAGCAGCTGGTGTCCTTTCCTGGACTCTTATACCAATTTAGCACCTATCTCAAATAAAACCCTGAATTTACTGCAGGTCTGTTAAATCTTTTTGTCAGTGTTTGTGTTTATTCAAACATAGACCCTGTATGTAAGTCACTGTGCTAATTGACCCTGTTTGTCTCTCAGGTTCAAGAGCTCCATGAGGAAGAGGCTCAGTGGGTCAACTACGACGAGGATGAGCTGTTCGTCAAGATGCAGCTGGCAGACAGTATCTTTGATGCATTGCTGAAGGACACTGCAAACGTTCTGACACAAATCTATGACAAGAGGGCAAAAAGAGTCACTCTCTCCTAAGAGCTTTTCAGCTTGGATTTTAACCTACAACCACTAGCTCGATCCCAGTCTTTCCTCATCCCAATGACCTCCTGACAACCTACCGCCGCTTGGTCTTCCAGTAGTTGATGTGCCAACAGCAACCTTCAGATGCCTTCAGCCCCAACCATTACCTCTTAGCTAAACAGCTCCTAATTAAAAGTTTTCTGTGATGTAATCACTGATGAATTTGCTGAATCCGCTTCAGCTCATAGGTGTATAGTGACTACGTCATCTGTCTGACACACAAAACACCTCTTGATCGATCCAGCCTACTTAAACCTTAATATCGTCTTGTTTCAAGTCTCACCTACTGAACTGGTACCTTCATAATTGTCAGTTGGAGAATGAGTAGATTTTTTGATAGAATGGACTGTGCCACTTGTTAGCATTTAAAGTCCATCAATGCTGCTAAGTCAATTGTTACATAGTAGACTGTGTTGTAATATCCACTTGGAGCAAAAGTAGGTTGTTATATTTTGTATTGCGTCTTTAAGAAACTATATATGGATTCTAAAATGGCAATGGAAAAGCAGATAACTATGTGGGAGCATTATTGAGATCAGATATTACTGTGTAAGACATTTTGCCTCCTAAATTGTAATATTTATTGTTTAGAAAATGTTTAATCAGAGGAGACATTAACATTTGAAATTGTAAGTTATCTTGTTAAAATATAGAAAACAAAGATTATTTTAACATTTTGTAAAGCAAACCTATTGAAATTTCTAAAGCACAAACATAAATGTGAATGTGGACATAGCAATACATTGTAAAGGAGGTTAAAATGAATGTTAATTGAAACCAGAAAAGAACACAAAGAAACTATTTTTATTTTAATATTTAAATATTGCAGTATTAGTAATTAATTGAAACTGTTCTCTGTGACTTCCTTTTTGGTGCCCACAACTGTCCATTTGGTCACCAACATAATGGCAGTAGGCTCTACCTATTAGTTTTAGAATCACATAATAGAGCAGTACTGACATGCTGGATTCGAGCCTTACTTACCGTGCATACACACCGCCAGAGACTAAAGAAACCAGACGCCTACGGTCCATTTATTTTCTACCACCAGAGAAATATTGGCCGAGGTTGCCCATGGTCGTCTAGTTTCTTCCATTTGTTGCTGTGGTAAAGGTTGATGTAGCTGAACTTTTGGGCGTTGTTGCCCACAAACGGCCAATCACGTATTAGCGTTGCTATACGTTCCGCCTGTTGCTGTAACCCTTGCCGTTTACAGCTAGCAGTCAGCTAGTTTAAATCGGCCATCAGAATGTAGCATAGAGATGTGGTTGCAAGCGTCTGAATACAGAGTTAGTCTTACACAACATTCAGTTTAAGTGCCTCTTTAAGTTTAGTAGTAGGTTTATGAATTAGACTTGAACCTGCACCACCTTATAATGACAAACTGCTGATGTCTCAACTTCCTTTGGACCTATTTTCCTTGAATGTCTTTTTCAACTGATATATACTACCATTTTTTCACTGATGCTTTAAGGACAACTCTTCCCTCTAACTAGTTTACAACTACTTCCATTTCTGCCTTATTAATTGGTCTCTACCTAAGCTTAGTTTAGTTGAGGTTTCTTTCTTTTTTTCTTCTTTTTTTTTTTACTTTACCCCCTCTTTCCTTTTCCTCAACTCAGCCTGTGGACGTCTGAGCATTGTTAATGGTTTTAGAACCACTGACTCACTCTAAATGTTAACTGCGTCATATCTATGTCATCCCTGCCTCTAGGCAAAGTTGATTCATGTTATTGATGAATTGTATCAGGAACTAGCTTGTGCTCACTCCATTCCACACGTACACAATGGCTCAGGTCTGCAGAATGGGCAGTTGAGTCATCGATTGATATGGCTGAGCAGATGGAACAGTCAATGTCCAAGGCCTTATCTTGGTCCTTGTTATTCTCACTACTTTGATCCCAGAAGAATACTGTGATGTGTACAAACTTACTTTGGCATGTGTGACAATGTTTGTTCATCTGTACTGTCTGTTTTTAGCAAAAGTGACCTTAAAACGGTGGGAATGAAAGACTTAGTTGCATATTGAGTACTTTTCCTCCCACCAGTGTTTGTTTTAATAGCGGCTAAGGTGTATGTTTAAACTGTAAACTATATGATGTAAAAACTGGTCTGTAAATGTACCTTTTGATACCCATCTCTCCATGCTGTATGACTCCATGTCTGGTCCGTAGGCATAGGTAACTGTAATGGTGACATGAATAGTACCTGAGAAATATTTTCCACAATGCTTTATTGCAAACCCTTTAGGATTGTCTTCTTGAGTTGATTGTGTGTGGGAGGAAGGTTTGTCCCCATTTGTAACTATGCAGTATTTGGTCATACAGTACTGACCAAACAGCTTAGCCCTTTCCTGTAGTTTGTGAATAAGATTAGATTAAGTAAATGTTAATGGAGCTTGAAGCTGTTTGATGTAGAGTGGAGTTGCTCCAAGTCACTGGTCCGAGTTGAGTTTCCACAGATGCTTAGCTTCAGTAAAGAGAGAGACTAACTAAATGCAAGTATATGCCAAGGAGCAGCTTCACCTTGAACCTTCAATGATTGTGTAGTTTGATCCCAATAATTAACTAAAAAAAAATAGGCACAAATGATTTGATAATCAAATTAATCCTATTAGACTAGAAAAATACCTTTTCATCTTTTGAATTGTTGAGGAATATTTATAATTATGTGCTGTGAGTGCGCAAAGTGCACTTGAAGACTTGTACAATTCTTTTATGGGTGTAAATATATTACAACGGTATCCTGTCTGTCAAGTCTGACTCACTGTCCACTGTAACCTGAATGATTATTGTAAAATAAACACTGTTCGCTTTGCAAATATGTACATAGTATATATTTGTTAACTAAAATGAACTTTGACATTGTAAATAAATCTTTCATTTTGTCTGAATTTAACAGAATGTCCCTTGAAATGTGCTTTAATGTATAGTATACCAAACAAAACACTAAGTTTATATGCAGTGTGGGAAGGTTACAGTCTTCAATGATATGACCTGTAGCTCTATACTACTACTACTAATAATAATAATAATCTTGCTTATGTAGGTTACCAAACCTACATGAGATTTCTCAGTTGGCTCCCTATCCCAGCACAATTGTCATACTTTATTTACAATTCATAACTGACTGTCATAAATCCACTTGTCTATTAGGTTGATCTAGTTAGGCTAGTTGTTTAGTGTTTGGGTGTGGTTATCAGAAAGTGTTAAATTGAAACAAGTCAATATTTGTCCACCAACACGGAAGATGACGCCCTGGCATTAATATCTAGAATATAATCTGACGTTTGGAGACTATAAATGGGCACTAAGTGTGATCTTTTGTTTACATAGAGACAGAGTGTTGTGTGTGAGTGAAACTGTGTCCGCGCGTGTCATTTTGCACGTTCATGTCTATCGCCATGATAGACATGACTCATTTCTGAATGCAGCTTACTTCGCGCAGTGTTACACCAGGAGCAGTGTGTGTTTTCGGGGGACTAGAAGCCCGCTAGGGGGAGGGCTGTTGAAGCCTGCTCAAAGACAGGAAAAAGTTGTTGTAACTTTTCCAAGAGGTTGAACCTTTTAGTGCGTCCAGACTGACAGTCTGCAGCGGCAAGGCGAAGATGGCGCGGCGCTGCAGCCGTGCCACGTCTCGGTTCATGGGGAATATACATATTCATCTGAGAAAGCTGTTGGCATCTGCTGTTTCGTTGTGTTTTTGTCTGCTTTTTCCGTCCGCTGCGGAGGCCGGACTGTACAAAGCTTCTGACCAGATCTTGGTGTTAACCCCGGAAAATGTGGACTCCGTCTTGATCAACTCCACAGCCGCAACAGTAGTGGAGTTTTACGCCTCATGGTGCGGCCACTGTATAGCCTTTTCTCCTGTTTACAAAAGCCTTGCAAGAGATATTAAAGGTTTGTACGGACCCCGCAACGAGTTCTGCACCCTATAATTAAAGTTTACCATGATAATTAAATTAGTTCGGGTGTTTTAGTTCAGTGTGATGATACAGAATGTGGCTATCTTCTTATTTTTATTTTTGCACCATTGTGTGCACGTTTTCATACAAACGTGATAGAGCATCTTACTAGGAGATACAAAACATTTCAGGACTAATATCGTTTTCATACATGTAGATATGCAAAAAAAAAAAAATCTGGCTGTAGTATCTATCTGTTTATTGGGGCATGTGATGTAATTTATGTTCTTACATCCTGTTGGGTGCCATATCTCACCATGTCTAATACCATCATATCCTGTAATGGTTGTCTCCAGCAGAAATATTACACACCAATGTGAAGAAATATAATTAGGATGACAGTCCTGGGCAAAGTTTACTACTTTGGCAGAAGGCCTAACACAGTCATGGGGTATTTCAGTCCTGCATTCTCTCTCTCTCTCTCTCTCTCTCTCTCTCTCTCTCTCTCTCTCTCTCTCTCTCTCTCTCTCTCTCTCTCTCTCTCTGTCACACACACACACTAAGATAACAATGCCAACTGATCTCTTGGCATGCCATCAAATCCATTGCCATGGAGCTGTATGTCAACAAACAATATAATGAAAACAAATACACTTTATGATAACACAGCTCCCTACCTGTTGCACTATAAGGCCCAAACCCTGGATTTTTCTCATTGATAAATGCAACTGTTTCTGTAATGGAAACTGTCTCCACACAGCTCCATCAGTAACTCTAGATGTAACCACAGGTTTGCTCTTTTCTTTAATAAATGAAATGGTAGAAATGCAAAGCAATGTGAACTCTTTTATGGTCAAAGTATGAGATCAGACCCTGAAAAATACAGATCCAAAACCTAAACAATCTCAAGCACCTTCCAAGTACATTCAATGTATGGGACTTTTTCTTGGCCACATTGGTGTAAGGACATATAAACAACTAGGGGCATTCAGTGCAAATGAACAGTGCACTAGATATTCACAGTGGCTGTGAACCTTTTCCCTCTCTATTCTTCAGAGTGGAAGCCTGCTGTGGATCTGGCAGCCATCGACTGTGCTATAGAGGAGAATAGAAAGATCTGCATAGGCTTTGGCATCAGGGGGTACCCTACTATAAAGGTAAGTAATCATATATGAACTGTTGAATGGCGTTATCATTTGCCGAGGCCCACATGGTGTGTTTCTTCCCCGAATATGATGAGGAGGCAAAATATGTTGTTTGCTTCACTGTGTTCATTGTTGCTTGAAAATAGAAAAACAGACATCACAGATAAAGTAATGGGCCAGGTCTGAAGCCAAGGGGTGTTAGAATACTTAAGACTGCTTGTCTCCAATTCAAGTACACTAAAATGTGTAATTCAGAGAAGAGAAGATAGAGAGTGCTTGTACTATGCAACTCCCACAACATGGAAACACGCTGGAGTTGTTTTTAATATGTTCTTTTGAATTAGTCACAGGGTATTCTTTCCTTTTCAACACTAAAATGTATATCTCTATTTTAGCATGACATAAACAATTGTTTATGTCATTTATTTATGTTAAAGTAATGACAGACTTATTGCTTGTTAAATATTTGGTTTGTTCAATACACATCTTACTTACTTCACACATGACTTACTTTATCATTTCTTATATTGATTTTGCTTATTTTGGTCTTCCCTAACTCACCACAACTAAACACTGAAACTTAATCAATTGAAGAGATTTATAATAATTATAATAACAATACTTAAAAAAAACCTTAAAAAAAACGCTATATAACAATTTCCCTTTATGTCTAAGTTTGTCAATCAATATCTCTAAAACATATAGGATCCATTTTGCAAAATGGCTACTATTTAGTCAACCAGGAACTATCCTTTAAAAAAGTACTATAATTCTATGTAAGAGTATCATTGTGTAAGAGTAGGTTTCACTTTTTTTCAAACTGTGGATATCTCATTTTGGAACTAAACTCCGATTGTTCTCTGGATGGGAATGTGATGATAGATGAAAGTAGAATGTAGATTGGGTAAGATAGATGCAGCAGTCTATTCCCAGTAGAGTTAACTTTTGCATGATCAGCAGTCACACTGCAGAAAAGCCTCTGCTTTAAACTTCTACATTTGTATTTGTAGGCATTTCTGATTAGTCAGCATTAGCGTGTGCTGAAGACTCCCAGTCGTCCTCCCCCTCTCTGTCATCCTGTGAAAGCCCAGTGAAAGAGCTCTCTCTTTGTGAATTCGCCACGGAGCTTTAACATCTGCAACTGATTTTAACTAGGAAGGATTTAGGGGTCAAGGCGGTCCCCCTACCTACTATTACACAATATCGCTTTGCTTCTTTCATAGTTATGTGAGGGCCGTCGCATCTGATCTCCCTCTCTCAACTTCCTTCCTACCCCCCCACATTTTTCCTCTCGTTCTTTCTCCCTCTCTATCACCCACTCTCACTTCACAGTTCTTCCATGCCTATTCCAAGAGTGATTCTACTGGACAGGCTTTTCAAGGTATTGCTATACATGTTGAAGTAATTCAGGCCAATGAAAATAAAGAAGTATTAGGTTTGTTTACTTACAGACTCTTAACGTATTTGGCTTCCATAGAAAACATGTGCAACCTTAAGAAGCATCTTGTCAGACATAGAATATGGATACTGCCAACAAATATTGTACTTGACTGACTTCGTTCGTAAGTAGTGAACATGCAGTGCAGTACAAGACACTCAGGATGCTATAGGCATGTCAGTGACTTTCTCT
Organism: Hoplostethus mediterraneus; assembly: GCA_034670385.1. Lineage (NCBI taxonomy): Eukaryota > Metazoa > Chordata > Actinopteri > Trachichthyiformes > Trachichthyidae > Hoplostethus > Hoplostethus mediterraneus. The sequence goes on from JAXDDW010000008.1 coordinate 9,359,159, forward strand.
ACAAACTAAACATAGTGTAACATTGCAGGTTATTGCAGGATGTGTTTATATTAGTAAATGACCAGCGTGAGAACTTACCTAGTACCAGTGTATATTCTCGTGATGCCCTCTGACCCCCAGGTTTCCCCCGTGAGGTACGAGGTCTCCGGCAGAAGATCATAGACTACATGGAAACCCATGAGGAGGCCTGGCCCCCAGCCTGCCCCCCGCTGGAGCCAACTATGTGAGCCCTGCCAACTCAGCACTCAGCTACACACACACACACACACACACACACTTTTTAATTTTAGGCATTTTGCTGTCACTTTTATTCAGAGCGACGTTCCATGAGTGACCAAGGGTGAAGTGCTCGATCTGGGCATATTTCTGTACATTCTCTGCACACGAGTCGGCACATGATACTTTCTCTGTATCTATGCTACCTCATGCTGCCTACACTTTCTAAACATATATATATGGCCTTCTACAGACTACTCACATTTGCACATCTTGTTTACTGCTGTAAAAATCCCCATATCCCTGTTAAATACTGCACTCTGATACTTTCATAATGATTCCACCATTTGGAATAAAAATTAATATTTCTTTATTTTATTGTTATTTTTATATTCTTCTATTTTCACATGCTGTAGACATGTTGATATGTCTACATTTTGTTATGTTTATACTTATACATACTTATATTTACATGTACATATAGCGCATGATTCATATTTAGTAATCCATATTTAAACAGACAATTAATATTGTAAGTAGCATCTCTGACTAACAACTGTAAGTAAATCCACACATAGAAATACATACTCTCTCCCACACTTCCCACTCATGCAGTCTACTTAAAGTGTGCTGACCTGCCGGTTACATATATTTATATAACCGCACAATTGTTTAGATTCTATTTTGACGTTTGTTATATATTCCTTTTTTCCCCCTGCTATTATTTTTGCTGCTGCAATGACACAATTTCCCCATGCATGTATTGAGACACACACATATACTGGTTTATTATGATGGTTGGTGAAGGAAGAGGAAACAGGAAATACAATCTGTTGTGCATATTATCAGCAGTCAAGTTCTACTTCTGCTTTTAGCTTCAGAGGAAAGCACCATCTCTAGAATCTCTGTCGTTCTTCCTTTTTTCAAAATGATAACTTGCTGATGTTAGATAATTTGCATCCACTTTCCCTCTTGCTTCTTATCAGAAAAGAAAAAAGAGTCCTAGTAAACATGTAGAAAATAGGCTGATAACTGAATAACTGATTTTATGATACCCTGATGAAGGGTGATGTGGCCCAAACGTGTTGGTGCGGTTTTATTTGAGTGCTCTCTTTTTTCCACAGGAATAAAATATGTGTAGGAAATATTGCACCTGTATTATATTTCGCCCCTGTGATTTGTACTATATCAATATCTAATCCCTTCTAGCAGATTTAGTAGCCCTGTTCAATAGAGTTCAAACCTTTTGTGATTGTCTGTCTGCTCTTCTCTCTCCAGCCAAACAGAGATTGACAGCTTCTTTGAGACCAACAGTGTTGAACACCTGGCCCTGATCTTTCGAGGACTCTAAATCCTACATCGGCCGAGAAGTAAGAGCTCGTTTCCAACAACCCAACCTGTCTGTTCCATTCTTCACCGGAACATTATTTCTTCATGTTCATGCTTTCAAAAATGTTGAATATAACTACTCGATGTAGCGTAGCAGGTGCTACGTACAAGACAAACACAAAATTAACGTGTCGAAGCATAACTAAAAATGTGACTAAAAATGTTTTTTTCTTCTTTGTGTGTGTGTTTGTGTGTATATACTTCATATACCAGGTAACGCTGGACTTATTACAGTATGAGAACATTGCAGTGCGGAGAGTCCTGAGGAGTGAGGAAGGTCTGGTAGCCAAACTAGGAGTGACTGAGTTCCCGTCCTGCTACCTCTACTACCCTCAAGGCAACTTCACCAGGCTTAAAGTGTAAGTGGCTGTGTGGACAATACTGTAACGTAAACAGTGTGTCATGGTCAGTGTCAGTAGGCCTGAACATGAACATGAACAACAAGGAGATTCCACAATTTCCATCACTTTTGGTTTTATATTTTAGCCATTCTTAGTATTAATCCAAAACCTTTTTACATGAATAAAATGTTTTGCTGCTCTCTTTTGCCAATATGACACAATAGCGATTCAGCATATTCCCAGCTCATGAAAGCTTTTACTGTAGCTGTAACACCCGGCGTTGGGTAGGTCTTTCCCAGGAAAAAAATCTGTGGTGTGCAGAAAGTGATGTGTTTTATGTTTCTGGCAGAATAACCAGAAGAGGAACTGGGTAGTTAGCATGAGCAGCGATAGCCACCATGGCTGAACACCTACAGAAACTCAAACTTCATCAACCGGAAATCCAAGGATTTCCGAGGACCACTTAGCACCAAAGATGTCAACAAATAAAAAATAAAAACGTTTTGCAGATTACCACAACAGGCGCTCTTATCCAAACCAAATAACATGAGGGCAACAGTAGAATAAGCCTAAATTCCTAGATTGCCAACATTATAAGCAACCAATAGTAAAGAGAGGAAGGGTCCTGATAAAGCTGTAACAAATATTCCCGTGCCCCTGTAAGGATCATTTATAGTAGAGAAGTGCAATAAGAGCCTGAGAGGAAAAAGGTAGAAAATGTCTTAATTGTTATACATTTTTATTTTATGAGCATTTTCAGAACAAGTAGTGGTGGAGAATTTGGGAGGATGTGCTTGGGAGGGGAGAGGCGGACGTGAGGTGTCTCTTGAATATATGTCCACAACATCCCGATCCTCCATTGAGCTTGATGTGATCTACACAAACCCCAGTTCCTATTGTTCAATATGTAACAACTTTGCTTTCTTCTGAAAAGCTTTATCGTGGGCTCATTATCTGAACCCTATTCATGAGAATACTTTTAAACATCTGGCCTTTTAATGGGATCAGAGCATCAAAATCACTTCCATTATTCACCCTCATAAAGCCTCGCTGATCGTCCCTCACCCTGCAAATTCATCTGCTGTTTCTACCGCTTTGTTTGGCGCGTTTCAATAACTTGGCATGCAAAGAGGACTCTTTTTAGTTGACAAATGCAAAAAGGAAATGATTTATTGCTGATTTATTTATTCACCCCCATCTCTCCCCTTCCAACCCCCTTCATCTCCATCACTGTACAGAGGGGAGGTTTTTTAATTTCTTGCATGAAAACAATGCCATTGCTTTTCTGGCTTCACCTGCCAAACAAGCCCCAGCCGCACACGGCAACAGATGGCCTCCCATCATCACTGAATGTCTGATTGATCCTGGGAGAGAGGAGTGTGTGTGTGTGTGTGTGTGTGTGTGTGTGTGTGTGTGTGTGTGTGTGTGTGTGTGTGTGTGTGTGTGTGTGTGTGTGTGTGTGTGTGTGTGTGTGTGTGTGTGTGTGTGTGTGTGTGTCTGTATATGACTGTATGGGGGCGTTTCACATCCGTCATGCATATAATGTGTGCTAGTCCCAGGTGAATGCATTCCCTCCCAGCCCACCCTGACACCAGCCTCCCGACCCTGGGGATCCCAGGATGAATGGCTCTCCCTACACATCTGTACACTCCCACCAGGCACGCAAGTGTAATTGAGTCCCAGGCTGTTGTGAGTGAGCGTGGGCCTGGAGTATCCATCCTCCTTATTACCGTCCTCTTCCAGTTTTACGACTTTCTCTCTCTCTCTCTCTCTCCTCTCTCTCTCTCTCTCCCTGGCACGAGGATAGTCAGAGGGACTGAGAAAGCAAATGAGAGGAGGATATGAGGAAGTGGGGGAGAGACAGAGAGGGGGGGGTGTGAAAGAGAGCGAGAGGGCACGGTAATATCTGTGGTTCCACTCTCAGGGTTATCACATGGCTAAATGATCAGACATCTCTCTCCAGCTCCCATGTTGCCCCGGCACCATCTGCTCAATGTTGAACACAAGAAGAGGGGTGTGTGTGTGTGTGTGTGTGTGTGTGTGTGTGTGTGTCATGTGTTTATATGATTGGATGTTAATTTCTATAGTCTTTCCATGGATGCCATACTGTCCACACCTTATAGTAAAACGATAACAAAAGAAAAGTAACATAACAATAAAAAAAAATCTCAGTCAAAACAACCTAACACATTTTCAAAAAGCAGATGAAACACACCAGTCACACTGAGAAGCTATAGAGTGTTAGGTCTGCTGACCGAACACGTTTAGTGGGAATCAAACCCGTAACCCTGGAACCCTCATACCTGTGTGTCCTTCTCTCCCCAGTAAATTCGAGGCCCGTACTTTCTACTCCTACGCCCTCCAGAGACTGCCTGAGGTAGTGCGGTCAGGGAAGCCTCGGCCCGTCACCTCGGACCTCCTCACCAACAACACGGAGGAACCCTGGAGACCCTTCAACAGGTCTGACGCTGATACTGCACTAGACAGACTGCATGTTTGAAGTCACAAAATACTGCTGTCTTTGCCCATGCTCGATGCCCAGTTGCTAATCAGTTGTTTACGTGTGTGTGTGTGTGTGTGTGTGTGTGTGTGTGTGTGTGTGTGTGCTCAGGTCCAGGGTATATATGGCCGATCTGGAGTCGACGCTGCACTACTCCCTGCGTGTTGAACTGGCGGCCCTTCCCGTCATAAAAGGAGAGGCACTGATTGCACTCAAACGTTACATCTCTGTCCTCGTGAAGGTAAGTGGGGGGGGGGGAATGAACAATAGAGGTAGTGTTGCAAATACACACACGTACACACACACTATGAGGACCCACAAAAACCTTACAATAAATGACGTAGCACATTTCACTTTATATCGTTTAAAGCTTCCAGAGAATCACATCTTATCACTTGAAGAGTGCATCCGTAACCGTTAGAAACATGTTACAGGAGGTCACCACTAGATGGAGAATGAGACAGCAGAATGGCACTTAGTTGACACGCTGTGGCTCTGAGCTGTTGTTTACAGTTCTTTACCTTTACTACTGTTAAGTTTCTTTTTAAGGGGATTTATTTGTAAATGTACCTAATTAACTGTTTTGTCAAATGCACTCTTGTTTTTCACCACACACACACACATTATTATTGAAGGCAGAAGTGGATGCCATTGACTAGCCGGAGCACAAAGGGCTCTCTTGGGTATTGTTGACCCTCTTGATGTTGCCTCCCTGGGGGATAGGAGCGTGGCTGCCACCCACTCACCGCCCACAGGCTTTATGCAGACACAGCCTGATTACTAGCATCCACTCCTCTTCTCCTCCCTCCATCACTCCTTCTCCACCCCGACTTTGGTTTCATGTAGGCATTTATGTAGATCCTTTTGATCAGTGCCAATCCTCTGAGGTATACCAAAACACCCCCCCTCCTACCGTTCATCTTCCATCATTCCTGGTTCCCTCCACCCTCTTCTCACTGTCTGTCTCACTTCTCCTGCCTTATGTCCTCGGCCACTTCTTCTTTACTCTCAAGTTCTCCCACTCCCTCTCTCTCTCTCCTTCTTTTCCAGGCATCCTGCCTCCCTCCTTTGAGGATGGTATTTGTTATGTTTTTCCAGGACTACAAATCTCCATGAGATTATTGTTTTTGTGCTTTTGCCTGCTTTCTGCCTGCTTTTTCTGTTCCTGATAACATCTCTCCATCCTCCCTCTATCCCTCTTCCCTCCCTCTCTTCCTCCCCAGTCACAGCCAGAAGTGTGCCAGCCAGGCAAAGATGTTGTGATGATGAGGCTTGACCTGCTAGCCCTGTCCCTATTGGCTCAGCACCAGGCTGTCTCACTGCGCTAGTCTGCCACCAATCTCTCTGATTATATCTCACTCTCTAGGGAGGCGTTGTAGCAAGCCTGTGTGTGTGTGTGTGTGTGTGTGTGTGTGTGTGTGTATGTATGAGGGGCACATGTGTGTGCAGGGCAGAGCACTGTGGCCTCCCATTAGCTCTAGTTTGTTACGTCAATAGCGGCGGGTCCCAGTGGTATTTTAGCCTGTCCCCTACCAGAACAGGCCAGCCGCTCAACAGGGCTTTGTGTGGCGAAGGAGCCGTCATAGTTGCAGATAACCAGGACTTGTGACAGTCCTTATTGACATTTGACTGAGCACACACCCTGTTGAGCCGCTGGCCTGTTTGTGTTAGGAGCAGTTAGGCAAACAAAATGATACACCTGCAAATTTCTGCCATTGTGGTAGAAAAACTTTTTATGAGAAATTAAAAGATACAGTGCAGTTTTATAGTATATTTGCATTGTTATTTTATAAGCAAAAAGTGCAGGAAATAAGGTTTCTGAATCCAGACCTCCCGCTTTGCTTTTGAAAATCTCACCTATTTCTGAACTCTCAGGGGTGGCAAGTCTGATCCCAGATACTCTTGTGTGACCAAGAAATGACCTCACTGTCAAGCTGCCTAACCCTCTGCTTGATTACAATAGGTAAACACAATAAGCTACCTAAACTCCTTGTGAGTCATATAATTAAATTAGACTGAAAGTGAGTCACCATGTCCTGACCACAGTGTTGCTGTCTAATGTGACACATTCCTCAATGATGACACATTTGTCATTATTACAGAATTGAACTATTATCAAGGGAGCCTGCAAATGTCTTTTGTACAATTCTGTGTATGTATGGGTATTTTTATTACCTTCATGTATTCATCATTTTCCACCGGCCTCAAACATCACACTCCTTAGTGTCCATTCTAAGGATTGTAATTCTATGAATGGTTTGTTGCTGTTAACCATCATCCCATCTTCATATCATCCCATGCATCTTGGTCCAAAGATGTAAACATGGGAGTGATTGTTTTTTTTTTTTTGCTTGTGGTCGTAATATTACTAGATTTACTGTCTTGTCAGGCTGAAGCCGGATTTATGAATCCTCTACATGTATATGAGGATTAAAAAAGTGGATCTTGGGAAGCATGAGAGCATTACAGCAAGGTTTTTAAGGATTACACCTCTATCCTGCTTTTCTTGAAAGAAGCCCTTCAGCCCAGAGGGGACAGAGGGGCAGGGGAATAAAACAAGGAATTAAGAGGGGGGCTTTGGTCTAAACCTAGGCATCGCCCGTCTCACGCCAGGGCTCAGTCTTATGCTGTATTATCAGCGTGGTAACCGACTGTCTTTTGCTTAGAATAAATTGTCAGTTTATTCCTGAAATAATAACACAGTTGTAATCGTTAATTCCCCCACAATTAGGTGAGGCAGTTGGTTGTTTTGAGTTCTCTCCTTCCTGATGTAGCTTCGCTTTGGTGATGACCGAAAAGACTTACGGGCGCCTGTTTGTGTTTGTGAAGACGAGACGTTTTCACTCTGTGGCACGTTTCTGCAGCATCCTTCCACATCACTCCGGCCGGATTGAGGTTGGATTACTAAAGGGGCTCCACCCCTGTCTTTCTACGCCAGCCCTGGCCTGGTCCACCCTGTTCCAGCCAACAGACCCTCACCGCAAGGAGCCTGCGGTTTCTCAAGTGCTGCTGATACTAATCGGATCAGGGATGACATATTGCTGGGGTGAAGGGGATTGTCATGGTCCAACTGGGATGGGGGCAGGAGGGGATAAGGGAGGAGGGAAAATGGGTGGACATAGGAGTCGGGGGGGGGGGGGGGGGGGGGGCATGGGCAATATAGAGAGAAAGGGGATGTAGAGGTGCTTATGTAGTAGAGAGAGATGTAGAGGTGGTAAGATGGTGAGTGTTTGCTGTGCAGAGTCTAGTGGATGGAGTGAGGAGGGCAGTGATCAAGGTCAGAAAAAGGTACGAAAAAGAAGAATCACTGTTAATTGAGAAGGGTAGGAGCGAAGATGAGCAAGACTACACCGACTAATCTGAGTTCATGATTATCTTTATACATATTTGTAGTTGAACATGTTTTGTTTTTTTTGTTTTGTTTTCAGGCGATCACCCAAACGCATAAGGCTCAGTAGGTGGAGGCTGAGTGAGCCCATGAATAGTGTTGCTTTGGTGATGCTGAGTTAAGCCCATTACTGGGAACACCTGTGTTTTCTCTCCTGGTTAAATTCATATGGCTGTTTAATGAGCTTTTGTGACTGGTTGGCGTCCAGACCCAGACCCAGACCTAAACCTATTATATCACTTTCTCAGCAGCAGGCAGCAGACATCAGGCCCTTTGTCTCCTCTTTACACCCCACCTGTAGTATTGTGTGCCGCGTCGCGCATGCATGTGTGTGTGGGGTTAGATGGGTGGGGGATAGTTTTTGTTTTTTTAACTTTGTTTATTGGATTTTCAGCATAGTCAACATTTACAAAGGAATTACACTTGAAAACATCTAACAACATACCAAAAATAACACGCAACAAAACAGACGAAAAGCAAACGCAAAATAAAAAAGAAATGAATACAATGGTTTATAGGTCAACCAGCTCTGATATCAATCCTACAGGTCATACTCAAAAACAATAAAAAATAAAAAAGATAATGTACAATACACATATGTAAAATAAATATACATACATAACTCTGGTACTACAGGGAAATGAAGCCTCTTGACATAAGAGAAGAAGGGAGCCCACATTGTATAGAATTTGTTTAAAGATCCTCTGAGTCTAATTTTTTCCAGCTTTATACAATTTAGAATAGATTTAATCCAAAGAGCATGGGAAGGGGGTACAGAGGATTTCCATCTAAGCAAGATTAGCCGTCTTGCTAACAAAGTAACAAAAGCAATAACACCTTTATTCATATTTGTCAGTTGTAATGTGGACGAGGAAACCCCAAATAAAGCAGTCAAAGGGTCTGGCTCCACCTGTGTGCGACATATTTCAGAGAGTGTGTCAAAGATGTCCTTCCAAAACCAATGAGAGATGGGCAACTCCAAAACATGTGTACATGATTTGCAGGAGATTGGTTACATCTTATACAATTAGGATTCACATCCTTGTAAATTCTGGATAATCTCATTGTGGTCCAGTGAGCCCGATGAATGACTTTACATTGAGTGAGACCGTGCCTAGCGCAGAGAGAAGATGTGTGAACCTTTTTGAGCGCGTTCTCCCACATGTCATCAGATATCTCTTCTCCCAGTTCCTCTTCCCATGAGGACTTAATATTGTTTAGGATAGATGGACTATAAAGAGCATAATTGACTATAGATTATTGACAAGGAACCCTTTAAAGTGGGAAGAGGGGTGAGAAAAATATCAAATTGTGTTTCACCAGGAAGGGTGGGGAACCGGGGATCCAAACTGCGGACATAACTCCGGATCTGTAGAAACCTAAAAAAATTATTTCTGGGGAGATCAAATCTAACTGATAATTGCTCGAACGTAGCAAAGGTATTGTCAATGTAGAGATCTTTAAAGGGGGGATAGTTTTGATGAGCGGTATACTTTGATTGAGCCATCCTTATTTATGTAAGGCAGCTGGTTATATGACCTTCATTTGACAAGCAACCTCCCAGGAGACCAAACATCCTAAACTCTTTAGGATTAAACCCTTTAGCTATACAATAGATTAGCGGGCCAATGCCATGCTATACTTCCCACAATGTTTTGTAAGATGAAAGGCGTGGCCTGGAATCAGCATGGGCCTGTTGCTCTCCGATGGGACGCAGGACAGGGCAGGACTCCTTCAGTCTGGGACAGGGAGGTTAAATCACCAGGGGTCTGGTTAAGTGGGTAGGGTGTAATGCACAGATCCTGTTAGAGGGTGATGAATAGGAGGCTGAGCCAGGGACCAAAAAGAGTGTGTATGCAAGCGTATTTAGTTGAACAGATGGCTGAGGCCAAATTGAAAAGACTCGGCGGCACAAATCAAAAAAGGTGCACCTCTGGGATGATGCTAGCTCTCGCTCTCTCTCTCTCTCTCTCTCTCTCTCTCTCTCCGCCCAGGCTTATCCACAGTCTCCATGCATGCTCACTATGATTGACTCTGATTCAGAAATAGTTGAGGGATCCTTCGTGACTAACTCGCCTATTACCTCGCTCTGCTGTAAACAGGAGCAAAAGATGAGTAAAAAAAACCCACAAAAGTTACCATGGCAGTCGTGGGTTTGTCCTGTTGTTTAAGTCTCGGAGAAAAGCTTTATCCCCTTTCTGTATCTAGGGGGCCATTATGATACACTACACTACAGGGAGGCTTACTGTGAGAATAGGAAGTACATTTAGCTGACATCTATTAAGGCGCTCTTCTCCCGCTTACTGTCAGTACACTCAAGATATCAGCTGTTTTCCATCGTGGCTATTGTACGGCTAAGGCCCGCTTGTCTGCGTCTGTCTTTACTCTGTCATCACTGGTCTCAGACACACACCGGCTGGATTTCCTCTCTCCCTGGCCTGTACCTCTCTCCGCTAGTTACAGTGTCGTGTTTCCTCGCGGCTACAGTCGTTGCCACGGTGACCAGCACAAATGATAAACAAATGACAGGAGAAAAGCCCGAGGAGACGGCGGCTCAGTGGTTGTTAGTGGCTTAGGAAATGGATCTTAATGAAGGAAAGATACTAACTGGCTTAAGCTTGGCAGGATGTCATGTTTGCCGTTGGAAAGATTCTCTGAACGCGCTGTAAGAACGACGCTCAAACCACAAGTTTCAGGTTTAGCAAATTCGTAGTGTAGTCGTAAATGTTTGGCTTGGTACAATGTGAAAAGTAAAGATTTCAGTGGTGACAGAAAATGCCGTTGTAATGCAGGACTCATGAAAACACCGTACCCTGCATTACCGAGTACTCTAATGTTCTCGATAGACACCAGTCAGAACATGTACAAATATGTTTCTTCAAGTGTGATGTGGTTGTGTAGCTGCTGCATGTTGTTGTGTCAGGTACGGTGGCCCTAAGGTGACAACATAATAACATTAACCCAACAACACAACGGCATTAACAGAAACGAAACATTTCTGAAAAAACAAACAATGTTGTTGTCTGTTGATGCTGTTGTTGTGTTGTGGGTTGATGTTATTATGTTGTCAGCTTTTGTTTGCTTCGCTAATGTCGTTGTGTTGTGCACCTTAGGGCCACCGTAGTCAGGGGCGCCTGGCTCACAAAGACAATACTCACAGTCACCACATGTCACATGCAAACCGTGTTATTATTATTAGGGGAGGAGTCACTTTGTAGAAGCATGTAAACAACTTCATCATTGTCTTTCCTGGACTATTGGTAATATTGGTCACATTATTGTGCGCATAAAAATGTAACCAATGTTGATGACGATGATGACAATGATATTGACGACAGTGCTGATGGTGGTTATGGATGTGTTGATTTGATTTGTAAAAGAAGTGCACGTTAAAATAGGCGTACACATTAATATACATACCCAGAAAATAAAACTGCAATAAAACTGTTTATTGATGTTTACCAAACACACACAAAACTGTTAATTTAAATATGAATGTGCAAACTGACTCATACTAAAAACGATATTCATTCATATAAACTATATGAACACCTCTTATTTGCTGTGAACTCTAAAGCGCAGCCTCTTGTGACTCACTGATTCAATTAACTCTGCTTTCCAATGTGCTTTATCGTGTCTCAAGCACTTTCCAGGCCGTCCAGTGGTGATGAACCTGTTGAAGTCGGTGGACTCTTGGCTGCAGGGGCAGACGGGTGCTGAGGTCTCCTATACGGCACTCAGAGACATGCTGGACAACGTAGCACAAGTAGGTCAGAGGTCACGGACAGATGTCACTATAGATAAGATGTATACATCTTGTTGTGTTTGCTGTTGGTATTTGTGGTTTGTGTCTTCATGTATACGGGGATGTGAAGATTTATGTTGAACAGCTTATCCAAGTATAACCTTAAAGGATCATTCCAGTGATGGTGAATATTAAGCCCATTTTCCATTTTCCAGAGTGCCTTCTCTCCCTTATGATATTTTTGTGTGTTTTTTTTAAATTTTTTAAATCTGTCGCTAGAGGGATTTCGTAGATGTCCTACATTTTACCTATCTTTTGAAACAGGTCTCGTAGCGGATAAGAAACAAGCTTTTTGTTTCATAGGATCTACTATCAGCTGAGAGGCTTTAAATGTGAATCACCTCAGATGTGTCAAAGATTTTCAAGTGATACCGATTCCAACAACAAAATGTAGAACATGAACATGAAAACATCAGAACATGAACTTGATAATATTCATAAACACACAAAGTATAAATACATATTGAAACAGTCTGACGAGAAATATCCAGATATATTTCAATATGTACTTTGTCCTTGTCTCGGTGCCAGCACATACAGCTGAGGATCTATGTGCTGTTGTCTTTGGAATGAAGCCTGCATGCCTCCAGTATGCGGCCCCTCGCAAATTGAAAGAGTCACTTACTTACATCATTAGCTTTTAGCAGGCAAATCAATGGATCAATGAATCAATGGGAAGGTATGAACAGTTCGCTGCAGAGGAAATGGACTCTGTATACACACACACACACACACACACACACATGCATACACACACCCAATCTTTACTATTGACGTGTGAGTAACCCTGTCAATCACACTACCGGCTGATGGCAGGCAGCAGAGAGAGAGAAACGACTATGTGTCAGAGAAAATATGTTGTTGGATTCAACTCTGGCTTGTGGCTAGAAATCTGGATAGCTTTTCTTTATTGGCGGAGGGCTCCACCATTAACCTGGGATTGACTTCTTATTGATCAAGACAACACACAACGGTTCTCATTCGTTTGAACAGGTCTTGGGGAGACGGTACTTTTTAGAGGATCAGACTTTGGCTTTGTGCTCAATGATTGGCTTTTGTCTTTCTTTCTTTCTTTCTCTGTCTGCCTGGTTCTCTCTCTCTCTCTCTCTCTCTCCCCCTCTCTCCCTGTCTCAGGTTCCAGACACTGCTTTGCCAGAAGGGGTGAGGTGGGTGGGCTGCCAGGGTTCGAAGCCCCACTTCAGACACTACCCTTGTGGGGTCTGGACCCTCTTCCACCTCCTCACTGTCCAGGCCAAGACCTCTGGTGGCTCAGGTACACACACACACACACACACACACACATTTTTATTGCTTTATTTTACTTGTGAGGATCTTCAGATCACAGAGCGGTGCCAGATGTATGTAACATTTGACGTGGCTTACGTCATGGTTTGGTTCACCGGTGATCTTATCGTAGTGGTTTAGATGGGAAGCTGCGATTGGGGGGTGAAAGTGCACCCGGTTAGCTTTTTCCTCGTAGGGAATGAAGGGAATGTTGAAACATCGGGGGGGGGGGGGGGACAGAGAAGGAGAGTTAGGTGGAGATTGGGAATTGTATAAGAGGACCGAGGGGAAGAGGAGGCGGAGACGAGGGAGAAAGCAAAGGAGGAGATTGAAAGAAAAGGGCCGTTGAGAGGTCAACAGGGCTGTGCTGAGGACCAGGGCTTTGTGAGGCTTCGTAAACAAAGTCAAGGAATGTTGGGTGGGATGTTTTTACACTGACCTGATGGAGCAACACACACACACACACACACACACATATATATATATCTATATATTTGTAGTTCTTTCACCAGTTTCATTGGGTTTCCTCCTGTTTTGTCACAGATAAAACAGTGCCTAATTGTGAATGTGTGAAAAGGGATTATATTAGATTAGCGGAATGTGAGTGGTTAATAAAACAGGCAGATGACCGGAGGCTCCCAGAGACGTTAATCTCTCTCTCACACACACACACACACACACTCACACACACACTCACACACTCACACACTCACACACACAGAGGTTAATCCCACGGTTTATGGACCATCACGTGACCTGCAGATGGACTGGCCAAAAGGGGTGTCCATCTGGACCCCCACAGACCACTATCTTAACTGGCGGATACACACACACACACACACACACACACACACACACACACAAAGATTCATAACACAGTTTACTATAACACAAAACACAACTCATTCATACACACACACTGCAGACGGTAGTAACCGTGTGAACACTTTATTCACGGTCACACACATGCACACAACCAAAACTACTCCCACCAGCAACCCTCACCCTCATCTGAGCTCCCTGCTAAGACCAGAACAAAAGAAAACACTTTAGCGACAGTGAAATATGGTTGTGGACTGTTGAGGTCCTGAGACAACAGCCGACACACCATTCACACAGAGGGTTAACTGTATTTAATCTCCAGATAGGGTTATCCCATCCGGGTAGATTATTCATCTCAATATGGGGTTAACCCAGCTCTCGGTGACTCCTGGCCCATATAACCGTGGGAATCCAGAAGGTAGCGGGCCGGCACTGCTAGTAAGCTTTCAGGTTCCAGTACAGATGTACAGTATATTGGTGGGAACCAGTTTTACAAGGACAGGTGATGGTGTTTTATGGAGTTGATTTCTTCTTTATGAAATAAAAGGTTTATATCAAACTCTTGATGTGGTCCACAACATTTTCATATACATAAATGTCCATTTTGCTACTCTCTGTCACAGATCGATATAACACAATAGTGATTCAACCTGTGCTTTGCATTTCTGGCAGTTGAGTTGAGCTGCTGTTGTTGTCCTATCACCGGCCTCATGTTTGGTCTTTCCCCTCCAGAGCCCCGGGAGGTGCTGCAGGCGATGAGAGGCTACGTCCACAACTTCTTTGGCTGCAGGCCTTGTGCCGAGCACTTTGACAACATGGTGCAGGAGAACCTGGCGGAGGTGAACTCTCTGTCCACAGCAGTCCTGTGGTTGTGGACCAGACACAATCGCGTCAACAACAGAGTGGCAGGTGGGAGCCAGCAGAATGATGTGTGGCTAGTTTGCAGACTCAATGTTGATTTGGCATATATATATATTTCAAAAGCAAAGTGTTCATCATCCTACAGTGACTCTTACATTAGTAGGTTGATCATGAAATATATATGTACCTCTGTGGTGGTATGACTGAAATCCACATGCCACGCACAGAGAAAATGGACTCAACACCCAAGCGGGCTCTGCTGCACGTCCTGTCCGCTCCCGGTGTGAACAAGGCTTAATACAGCTAGAGGGGGTGAGGGGGGTGAGGGCAGGAGGACAGGAGGGGGGAGGAAGGGTGTACCCTCAGATCAGACACCAGCTGTCACCCTGTCTTAGTCCTTCGAGTATCATCCGTTTCTGCCTCACCCGTTTTCCCCCGAACGCCCCATCCTCCACCCGTCCCCTTCCTCGTCACCTCACCCCAATTTCGCCTCCCTATCACCTCACCAGTCCTCGGCCATCTCTCCATTCATGTCACTAATTCATACACAGGGATGGGAAACTGCAGATTTGTCCTTTCTTCCACAAGTTTCTCCCACCAAACTCCCATTAATTTAAAATACTTTATACACATTTAGGCAGCTGCTTGTTCTCTGTCTGTATCAATATATTATATTTTACATTTTAACGCACCAGTCTTTAGTGCGAGCACTCAACAGCTCTTCAGCATCCCTCCTCCCCTGTCTGTGTTATGGTTTTATTAGGCGCAGGGATGTCATTAACAGCCCACTTTGTTAAATCACTGTTTTGTTTGTGTTGACTGCCCCCCTCTTCTATCTCGGGGACAGCTTGTGTCCTGAACAGCAGGGGCCAGAAGGACACCCGTCCCTGCATGTGTCTGCTCCCTACACACTTAAACACTATTCAACCCCCCATCCTCTCTCTCTCTCTCTCTCTCTCTCTCTCTCTCTCTCTCTCTCTCTCTCTCTCTCTCTCTCTCTCTCTCTCTCTCTCTCTCTGAATCTGGATCTGTCTCTCTCTCTTTCCACTTTCCTTCCCCTGGGACTCATATCCTGCGCTTGACAAGTAATAGCGCAGCATCCTCCCAGGATGGGTCCCATAGGAACCAGCCCTCTTTGCCCACACACACAATTCCCAAGATATCGTGTGACAGCAGGTGGCACACACCATGACACACACCATGACACAAGCACCCCCCACACGCACACACACACACACACACACACACACACACACATAGGAAAACACACACACAGAGAGCCCTCAAATCCCTCCTGTCAAGCGTGGGTTCAAGTTGTGGCGTGTGGCAGGGAGGGAGTTATTCATAGTAGTGTGGTCCACAGGGGATACGTTGGGTGGATCGGAAGGAGGAGAGGGAGGAGCTGGGCGTTTGGCTGCGTTAGTAGCAATGAGTGGCGGTCTCTCCCTAAGGAGAGCACGCTCCCGCCCTCCATCCACTCACCCCCTCCTCTTGTCCTAAAGTGGAGCTCTTTAGCAGGTTTCCCCGCCCCTCCTTTCAGGAGCAGCCATGCATGAAGGAGCAGCTATTTGTAAAGCGGCCGAACAATTAATTTAGCTGGCAACAAAGAGGCCCCAGGGCCCTCGGCCCGGCAGCAGCAGAATTAAGACTCGTGGCAGCGCAGTCCTGTTGCTGCTTGTCAACAGGCTGAGACAGATGCGCATATCTACAGACAAAAGAGCATAGCCACAGTAGGCCCGGCTGACTCTGCCCTCAGGACTCTGTGTGCATGCGTACATACACATGCATGTGCAGACCTGCTCGCGTCATGTGTGCATTTTTCCATAAAAGAAGCAATATGTTGGTATCAATTCTATTGAGTAAACAAGCCGATGTCCTGGACTGGTTTCTGTCTTACTCTGGCAGCAGCCACGCTCCACAGTATCCAGCGTCCTGCGTGCTGCAGGTGATCCTCACTTCCAGAATTAGTGCTGAGGAGGCTCGTTTGACATGCTGAACAATACATATTTATATCTGATGAATATGTATGCCCAGCGATGACATCTCCCTGACAGGCCATTGTGGCAATCTCAATATGGCTGGTATGGCTAAAGTCACCCTGGCCGCAAACGTGGCAAGCTGATTAGAATAAGGAAAGAGATGTGAGGCGTGGTGTGTGTGTGTGTGTGTGTGTGTGTGTGTTTGTTTTTGTGTGTGTTTGAGAAAGCTCTCACCTGCTGCTGAAATGTATAAAAGCCCCCCCCCCCCACACCCCCCTCACACACACACACACACAGCAGCCCATCCAGGACACAGTAAAATTGATGTATCCCTTATGTAAAGTGCTGTATGCAGAGTACATACACACATGCATATGACTGAGATTAATCTTGAGTGGGGGAGAGAAGGAAGGAGAGAGGGATGGGGGAGGAGAAGGATGTAAATTGACAACGCTGTAAAGTGACAGACCTGCTGCTGCTCTGCTTTCCTCTCTTCCTTTGAGCACACATGCACACACACACACACACACACGCACACACGCTGGCCTGTTGCGGACAACAGGCAATTTATTACCAGATGCTGCCCTGTGTGTGTGTGTGTGTGTCCTTGTGGGCATTTGTGTGTTAGTGTGTCCGCCCAAGCTTGTGCATGTGTGGGCTCTCACTATTTATGTGTGTGTGTGTGTGTGTGTGTGTGTGTGTGTGTGTGTGTGCATTTATGTATGTATACCCCGTGTGTGTATATCAATTTCTCTGCCAGTCTGTTTACATGTGTGAGGAGGGAGGGGTGTTGGTGAGGCCTGGTGAAAGAAAACATGTAAAGCACAAAGTTTCTAATTCATTAGAAGGGCCGTTTCCCCTCGGAGCCTCCTGCTGCTCACATGTTCAATTTGGAAATTGGACTGCCTTCAAAGGGGTGTGGAGGGACGAGACAGGGGTCCAGAGCACTGAGGTCCACCTGTGCATGTGCGTGTGTGTGCGTGTGCGTGTGCGTGTGCTGTGCGTGTGTGTGTGTGTGTGTGTGTGTGTGTGTGTGTGCGGTAGCTGTCCACTTTGGCGACATCTATTATCTCACCACCCCTCCCGTTGGGACGTCCCAGAAGCCCATTGATCATTGTTAGACCCTGTCAAACACTCACACACACACACAAATATCATCCCCCAGATTACATGCACACAAACACTCCATGCATCACAACCACACACACACACACACAGATGATTTACATATACACACATGCTCTTATACGCGTACATACACATATGCATATAGGCACTTAGTTTTTATGAGCCTTGTGACAAGATCAAATGGGTTCAACACAGATTGCATCCAGTCCTCAATGCAATCACCTTCTCAAGTCAATGCACCAACAAGGAGGATATAAGCAACAACAGTTTTCTGTGGTTGTAAGGAAAAGTTGTTATTAATATGTCAAACAAAATGAAAAGGATGCCCTTCCCTCAAAATATATTGTAGTATACTTAGTCTACTAGGTGAGTAATACATTCACCTACTTCCTCTCCCCTGTCTGTCCCAGGTGCCTTGAGTGAGGACCCACACTTCCCTAAAATCCAGTGGCCCTCCCCGGACCTCTGCTCAGGCTGCCACGGGGTGAAGAAGACCGGGGAGCACAGCTGGAGCCACGTGCAGGTCCTCTCCTTCCTCCTGTCCTACTTCTCCTCCGACAGCCTCTTCACAGGTACATGCAAGAGCACACACCGGGAAAAGTATTATTTTGTTGCATTAAACAAAAAAAGCAAAGAGGGAAAACCCTTGCAAATAAAGTTATTCCACTTCACTCACAGTTTTAACTTCATTTCATATTTCTGTACTATTTTGCAGTTTTGTTCCAAAAAAAATGTAATTCCACCTTTAGTAAATTTCTTGCTTTTAACTAGCTTTAGCATGCTAGTTGACCTGCGGCACCAAAACCAAAACCATTTGAAGTTAAACCATTTGTATAATTTTAGAAATGTGTACATCTGAATTTGATGCCATTTTTGATTTCTGACGAGCATTTCACCAAACAGCAGTGATTTGTTCCTTCCTCCTAGATGCATTGAATGGTGGCTTGAGAGGTAATACAGTTGACTGACCGTCTCCCTCCGTTTCCCTTTCTTCTGCTTCCCTTCTCAGACTACCTAGAAGATGAGAGCCAGGTGCTGGCAAAACAGAGGGAGCGACACGAGACTCGAGTTAGGGAAGCTCAGAAACGGGTAGAAAGAAAAGCCAGGGAGGCCTTGGACTCCATTACTCAGCCTCCATCACAACCCACCGTGGAGGAGGAGGAGGAGGAGGAAGAAGAAGAAGAGGAGGAGGAGGAGGAGGAGGAGGAGGAAGAAGAGGGACCACAGGAGGAGACAGTGGCAGAGGAGGAAGAGGAAGGCAGGGCGAGAGCAGTAGCAGTGGATGAGATGCGGGGTAAGACGTCTGAGGCGGCTCCCTGGGCCAAACCTCAGGTGGAGACGAGTCGCGGGCAGTGGCAGGCCCAAAGGAAGCCCAGCGTTGTGGGGATGAGGCTGCGTGACCCCCAGGAGGACATCGTGGATCTGGACTCCTTTGTCAACCAGCACTACAAGGCCAAGGCACTGCGGGCTGCCGCCGCCGCCTCCGGCCGGGTCAAACACCGCAGCCTGCAGCGGAAGGAGGAGCGAGAGCCGGGGCCTGTGTTCGGGCTCGGCATGGAGCTGGATGTAGGGGTGGGGATGGCGGGCCTGCAGCCTATGGAGCCGGACTCGGGGCTGGGCCAGCAGAGAAACCGGCTACAGAAGCGAGGACTGACGGGCCAGTACATGGGTGGCTCTGAGGAGGTCGAGTTGAGCCAGAGCCACAGGGTGCTCTGGATGTCAGTGCTGAGCATTGGATTCTCCAAAATGGACATCAGCCTCTGTGTCATCCTTTACTTCCTGTCCTCTATGTGCCTTCTGGCCATGTACCTTTACTTCAAAAACCGCCTTAGGCTACGGCGGGCCAAAGTGGCCCTGCCCTGAGAACAGGTGTATCTAAATGGGACACTTGGAAACGGCCACCACTACTTTGTAATGAGTCTCAGCAATGATTCAATTAGGTTCATGTAGGCTAAAGTTGGTTAGTGTAAGGGGATGTGTCAAGATTAAGGCAATCTTAAGCGTTCTACTTAAACACCACCCAGAGCTAAACTACAGCATGTTTTACCCTGTGGTCACCCGCTGTTCTGGTGCTGTGTAGTGTATCTAAGAACTGGAGAGGAGTTGGGAAAATTTTAAATTTTCAAAATACAGGTGCAATTAGTTTACTAGACCAATGTGGCCTCCAGACCTCTGATTCAGGAGGCTCCTCAACTGTGGAAGTACTGTAGATATATTACTCCAATAAGCTAGGGGGCTTCTCTGTTTGGGCGTTTTACATGGGCTAAGCACAAATAATTGTGCTTTTGTGATCCTGTTTGACCACTTATGAAGGATGAAATCAAAGCTATTATGAAATGAATGGAATGTCTATGAAGTGAATACAACAGATGAGATGTGTGTGATATGAAGTGATTTTTATTTTGTTGCTCTATTATCATCATTTATGTTACAAAGATATTTGTGTGATTTAATTTTTGAAAGTGTAGTAGATTGGTTGGTAGGTTGCTGACCTAAATCCGTGCACTGCGTCTCCTGTGTGCTGTGTACTATGACCAAAACTTTACTTTCAATTGCAACTTTTAAACACTAACATTTCTAGAATAATCATTTGAATCATTTCAACTCAAGTCTCTACTCTAATATTTCATTCCTCAGTGATAAGTTTCTGTTTCTCAGACCACCACTGGGTTTCCCCTGTTCATCAAGTCCCACATTTCTATGAGTCTCATGTAATAGTCAGTTGAAGTAGGTTTGTGGTGCCACATCCAGAGTCCACAGCAACTTACTCTAGTTGTTTTTTATTTATCTCCTTCGAGGTGGCTTACGTAATCCCGAGCGCGGTACAACTCTATTACATCACGTTGCTGAGTCTCCATAAGGGCTGCTCAGTACAATCTGGTTGTTTATGAAGTGTTGTGGAGCAACACATATGTTCACACAGGACAAGGTCTTAGAATAAGCAGGATTTGGGTTTGGCTGGTGTCCATGATGTAAAGCTTTTACTGGCATCATCTCAAAACACTGTTTCTCTCTTTGCTTTTTGCTTCTATATGAATCAATAAAATTATTTTTGATATGGTTTGCATTTTCTATTTTCAAATACTGCTCTGTCATGGTATGATTTAATCTGGCAATTATGTGTCAAGTTACCATTGCTTATTTAGCTGATACCTGGTTCATTCACAGGGAAACACACAACCTCCATACCATCTGTAGTGTCTCAGATGAAAACATGTTTGCAGACCCCCACAGATTCATGGAGTGTTTTGTTAACCAGGTTGTGTTTGTTTTCTGTTTTGACCAAGACTGCCAGGACATGAGGCAAGGAGGAACAGGGTGTCGGCTGTAGGAAAGGGGGTTAAAGGATCCAAGGTTGAAGGAAAAAGCCTGTTGCCATCTGCTGTGCAGCGCAAACTAAATCCTAACAATTTCATTGGGATTATAGCAAGTGAGTAATCCAGCTTTCCTTTAGGACTAGAGGGGAGAGATTACCCTTGAGGATTAGCTCCCTGCAGATAATAAACTTTATTAAAACGCAATCGGCTTTCAGGGCTTCTTCCCTCACACACTTGGAGGTGGGCTCTGCTGGGGGCAGGCAGCAGACCCTCAGGGACAGTATGAGGGGGGAGAGGGTGGGTCGGCGGTGGATGAAAGAGTGTAGTCTGTGGAGGATGGATGGATGGATAGATGGATGGATAGAGGGAGGAGGAGGGTTTTGATGTTGTCCAGATTACAACAAGCCCTTCTGAAGGACAACCGGTGCTTGATCTTGAGCTTTGTGCTTCCTGGAACATTGGCTTGAACTCCCTTGACTCCTGCCCCCTACCCCCACCCCCAGTCTGCCCACCAACACACACACACACACACACACACTGATCCCTTTACAAACCCCACTCCATCCCTTCATCCCAACCATGTTTTCAGCCATTCACATTGGCTGATCGGTGGTGTGGATGCCACAACAGCAATATGAGAGGTTGTGATGGTGAAATGTTTGAGCTAAGGCCATTGTATCAGCACACACACACACACACACACACACACACACACATACACATACACAAAAGGTTGATTAATAGCCCTACATTAAAGGAGAGGAGCATCAAGGCTGAGCAGCTGTGGATCTCTGACTTAATCAAGCTCTCAGATACTGTTTGAATTAGGTCCTCAGTGACACATTATGATTGCCAGAATGGATTGAGAAAAGCGTAGTTTGTCACGGGGAAGCCACAGCGTGTTATTTATCCTTTTTTCAAACATACAATGTATCATCTGAGAGGTTTTAATATCAGGGAGGTTTCTTTTTGTTCAGACTGTCATACTGAAGGAGGAATTACTGACCCTCTCAAACTTCTAAGCATGTGTGTTTACTATACTAGCACATGTAACGTACTTGCTGCTTGCTTATCTGCTGTTTTTCCAGTTTCTTATTGCTGAACTGGAATCAGAGAAAGGGACCATAGATGGATTTAAATTGCATGCAAACTTTTATATATTAGTTAATGAATTTCTCCGTGATGAATTGTGTTTTGGTTAAAGTACTTTCCTCCCTCACGACTGATCTACTAATCTGTTGAAATGTTTACCTGCGTTGTTAAAGGATTGAGTCAGAGCACGCTGGTGGCTCCAGCCCTGAGATGCTTTACATTGCTTACTGTACAGACGCCCTGTGCCTCGGGGCGCTATGCGGATTCAGGCTAATGATGGTTAATGAGGAAGTTGGCAGCAATGCAATAACTGTCTGCAGCTCTGCCAAGGCAACGGTGAGCAGTTCACACTGAGGACAGAGGCTTCAAATCCAAACCACGACGTTGTTATTTTGGCTTTCTTCTGCCTTGATTCATTCCGGTGGGTTTGCATTGTTGGAATTGTGGTTTGTTTGCCGCAGTTGATGATAATAATAATAATAACTTTCATTTAAGAGCACCTTTCATAGTACCCAGGGCTCCTAACAACGAGAAGAAGAAAGAGAAAAACTAGGCTAAACGAGAAAAAGGACAACTAGGCTAGCAACTGAGTCCAAAGGGCTGTCTGAAGAGAAAGGTCTTGGTGAGCAGTCCCGTATCAGACGAACACAGATTTCGGGAGGGGGTGTAGGTGTGGAGGCGGTCTGATGGGTACTGGGGGACAAGGGTGTGAAGGCACCTTGATTTTGAAGGTGACACGGGACTTGACTGGGAGCCGGTGGAGGTGGATGAGGGTGGGGGTGATGTGCTGCCTGGTAGTGGAGTTCTGAAATCACTGGAGCCTATTGGGCTTTGCTAGGGGACAAGGGATAGGACTCCATTGCAATAGAGAATATTATGGAAAAAATAGAATAATGTGAAGGCAATGATACACATGCAACTGTATGATGCTGATGAGTAGCAGTGCCCAAGAAACATTTGAGTAGATTTTTGACCCCATGCCTCAAGTCTCACTTACTGTTGCATGAAATCTTCTTATTTACATCACCCAAAAAAATGCTCCAGTGCATCACCGCCCTCACAAGTACAATATGAGTTATTGAACAACATCCTTAATACTCAAATAGGCCTGATTACTTCCATCAAAGCTTTCTGAAAACTGAAAGCCGGATTCCCAGTAAACCAATCCTTTTGGGTGTGTTCTGTCGTTACCAACAAATGTGCTGTCCCGAGACATTGGTGAGTTATGAAAGCACAGGACTGAAGGGGGGAAAACTCACCTTGCTGCCCTGTTGTTGTCTTCCATAAATTAGACAATGTAAAGTTTTATAGTCGCTCCTCTCCTGTATGCTCTCTGCCTCAGTGTTTATTGCCCCTCCGGTGTTGATATTAAAATGCAGGAGGGGCTTGATGCATTTTTCTGTCATCTCTCTTTCTGACTTTAATAATACTATAAAGCTTCTTCGTGTGGAGAGGGGGGGGGGGGGAGTAGAGTGAATAAATTATGAAAAAGAGGTTAATATATGGTATTGGTATATTTCACATCTAATCTAGGCCAGATCCCCTTCAGTTTTAACATTCAGCCTTTTAAACATGGGAGTCAAGTAGGGTCACATCCATCTCATTTTACTGCCCAGGCCCCTCCCCCTCCATGTGGACGCTCATCTGCTCCTCACCACCTCCCAAACATCTCATCTCGACATCAGCATGTTGGGGTGCCGATCGTGCCAAGGGTAGCAGGAGGAGATTTTTTTTGCTTTACTGCACCACCAGTCGGTCGGCGGTTAACAGTGTTGAACCAAACCATACCGCCAGGAGATACACTCTGATGCACTGGCTGTTGCTGGAACTGCTGTGTATGTGCATTCATAGGCATGTGGGAGTCTGTCTGCCTGTCTGTCTGCTTGCCAGTCTGTGTTTGTTTGTGGTTATGTATGTGTTTTCAGGCCCCAGATGACTAGAGAGCAGTGGGTTTTTTTTAAATTTCAGCCAATTGGAAGTCCTTGCAGTCCATCTG
This sequence comes from Hoplostethus mediterraneus, assembly GCA_034670385.1. Taxonomy (NCBI): domain Eukaryota; kingdom Metazoa; phylum Chordata; class Actinopteri; order Trachichthyiformes; family Trachichthyidae; genus Hoplostethus; species Hoplostethus mediterraneus. The sequence goes on from JAXDDW010000008.1 coordinate 9,383,277, forward strand.
TGCAAAGCATAGAGTGCAGAAGCGTGGAAATGAGGGAGGGGAAGACCAGTGAATCAATAACCCTCTACTATCAAGTGCATTTAGGCCATGATAATGTGCTCTACTCCACTATTTTAATCTCAACACAAACCTGACCTTTAGCATTCTATTCTATTCTATTCTATTCTATTCTATTCTATTCTATTCTATTCTATTCTATTCTCATCCCCCAGTGTTTGCGTAGCTTACAGGAAGTGCTTGGGTAATGAACTTGGAGAAGATCCAAGGCCTGTCAGTCACATTGTTTTAATGCACTCAACTGGCACTGCTCCTGTCCCCGATCTGGGAAGGTTCACTCTTTCCATGGAATTCCCAAGTTTATAAAAAAGGATTTTAATCAATTTTTATTCAATATCATTTGTCAGCAATATCAGGGGTTTTAGGTGATTTGAAATGGATGCTTATCTCAAAACCTTATTGGAAAATGTAGATTTCATTAAGGAGCCAACAATGTTTCAAGGTTTTTATTTGTCTAAATCAATTTTATTTATTTTCACAGCAATACAGCTGTAGAAAAATTAGACCGCAGGTGAGTTTTAATTGAGAGGTTTCTAGTGTCCTTATCAGTCCTTTGAGAATTGTGATGCAAACTGAATTAGCTAGGCTACACTTAAAAAATCAAGGTTTCTTCAGGGGAGATTTTAAGACTGGAATCCCTTGAAGATCCAAAAGGTGCTTGTAAGGACTTTAGGGGTCCTGGAAAAGCTCCTCGGTGGATCAGACTCTTAGAATAAAACAAATATTGTTTTGGAAGGCTTTTGAAGTTGCCTCTAAGCACGCTGGGGTGTGTAAAAGACCCAAAATGTGCCTGCAAAAACTTACCAGCATGCTGTGCATATGTATATTTTTCAGTTGTTTCAAAATGACTTGTATGACTATTATATGCATTTTTTTCGGGAGCCATTTTTGTGTGGTTTGTGTTATGGTGAACATTGTGAGTACACTTGCAGTGATCAATATTCCATTAAGCACCTTAATTTGATCTGATCACTCTCACAAAGCACTGACTCAATACCAATGATATTCATAAAAAGCTTTGAATCAAACATTAAAAGAAATATTTGAAATATTGTTTAATATTGTCTTTATTTATTATTTCTCCAGTTACACAATAAAGATCCCTACAGGTTCCTCAGGGCACCACCAGTTTTCCCCAAAGGTTGGTCAGGGATCCGGCATTGCATTGTGATGAGCCTCTGACAAGGCTTGGGAAGCCTTATTGGAGCGTATACACACATAACCTATAAAGTGAAAATCCCTAATGTCTAAAACATAATTAGTCGTTCTCCATCTTCTTTTCAACTATAATTTGTTCCTTAAAATCTTATTTTTTATTTCTAAAATGTGGTGTTTGTTTTTCTTATTTGAAGCTATTGCTGATGACAAGCTAAAATTACGCATAGACTGTAGAGTGATCGACCTGTTAGTCGCTGGTGTGTGTGTCCCTTTGTTTCATATGTCAGGTCCTGGTGTCAATACATCTTGTGTCAATATCTCAAAACTGTAAACTGTCGATCTATATCTGCACGTTATTGTTAGATTATTATTAGATTATTAGATTATTATTATGTCCATAATTGTCGTTTACCTGGGAAGAATGTGTCTGATTCTGACAAAGAAATAGTTCAGTTATACACCTTGATGCTTCTGTTAACGTCCTTTCAGCCTAGGCTATTTAGACACTCTCTACAATGATTTTTTTCATAAAGTAGCAAGCTTAGCCAAACTGGTACTAGTTATTTACGAAGTGGAGTCAAATGAGGCCTATCACAGCCTACAGTCTTACCAAAACAGGGCCAGGTTCAATCAGGGAATTGAAAAATATCATTTCTGACGGGAATAGATTTCGTTTGTTCAACCAATCTCTTCTACTAATTACCCAAATGGACAGGAGCTGTCAGGAGACAATAACTATTCCCTAATAGAATTTGCTCCCCAAGTGCAATTTAATTTTCTCCGTGCTCTCTCCTAAGGTTTCCCCCTCGCTGTCTGTCTCTCTCCCTCTCTGTGTTGCTCTCTTGGTTTGGGATGAAATGGTGAAGAGCCCGCTGTGACACTGTGCCATGCCACCTATTGTTTTTGTCAGTGGAAACCGGAGAATATCCAAAGTGCTTCTCCTCTGCAGGGTTCACCTCAACCTGGTAAGACCTCACCGGGAAGGAGGAGACGAGAGGGAATGGAAGGAGCCACGCAGCCTCGGCGGGCGGCTAAAATCACCGGCGTGGTGCGGTGATTAGGTAGGTTTGCATGATGTGGTTTACACGAGTAGCTTACGATGATAAAAAAATAAATTGATAGTTATGTTGACTTCCGTTGTATACGTGGTTTGTTTACCTAAATTATTAAATCTCTCCAAAAGTGCAGCCCGTGAGATCAGAATAGGATAGTCTACAATGTGTGTTTTTATCCGTCCGTCACAGCCTGTATAATGTATCTGTTATGTTGCAATGTTTGAAAACATAATTAATAACTAAATGAAAACTGTGCTGTCATTTGCAAACTGCATTTTTTTCTTGTAGTCATTTAATGTGTATTTTTTAATATGTGTGTGTGTGTTGACTGTGTGTAAATTGGGGAATAATGTGCAAAAATTGAATATATACATTGTTTTTTCTTGCTTGATCTTTTGGCCCATTATTAACAAGACACCAGAGCGTATTTCCTATACCACATAGTGCCCAAGTCCCGTTTTACGCCTCAAGTCCTACCAGTGTGTAATCTTCTTAGTCGCGGTACTGCTGAGTGACTGTTTACTGTTCATACAGTTTTAGGGGGAACACCTGGATTAGCCTACACGAGCCTATAGCCAGTTTCGTCAACCTGGTGAGAACGTGAATGAATTTTTGAGAACATGCCCGATAAGATGGATTTGTGAATCGCAGATGTCAATGAACTCATCCACTGAAATATTAGATCTAATTAGAGGTGGCTGGGTCAACAGCGGTGGCAAAGGAGTCGCCCTCTGCTTGAGTTATTGCTCGAGCGCTTCCTCGTAGTTTTTTTTTTTTTTTACGCAATGGCACCTTGATCATAGTTAAAGATCAGCCACCTCACCACTCTCACCATATGTAGGCTTCTGTCATGACCCATAGCCTCTACTCTTTAATGGTTATTTCAGACAATTTTGACTGTGCTGCAAATGTCATTGTGGAAAAGTATTTTTTTTCTCCTCCTTTCTTTCATTTTTTGTGTAATTGCAGTAAGAAGAATAAAAAATAACATTGAATTAATTTCTAGGGTAGATATTTTTTTATTTCTGCGTACAGGACTAGAGCCTATGTAGGTGTTTGACAAGCAGTTGATAAGACGCCTTATGTCAATATTTTAAAATATAATTTTTGTAATTTGTCATTTGTTTGGAGTTCTTATTGTATCGTGATTCAACCATTATAATCAGATATTCGCTGTTATGTAGTCTTACAAGCAGATATATTTCCTCGAAATGCCTGTCTGAATGTGTAGACATGCAGACTTTTGGATCTGTCATTTTCACGTTTCTTTGACTTTATACATCACCCAATGTTTAACGATGACTGTATGAATAAAAGCCACCAAACATTTAGTGTCCCACTAAACCACATGTGGGCGCTCTGTTTCTTTCCCCATTTCACATCCGGCAATTATTCTAATTGTGTGACCATTTGCTGACAGGATAAGAGTATTTTATGTGCATTGTATTTAAAAGCAGCTAAAGGGTCTCAGTACTAACAATCAGAGTAATTGAATAATCTTGAGGGAAAAATGTATAATGAAAATGAAAATGAAAGTAAGACTTTGCCACACACCAGCCGCTAATGTAGGGATGGATGGAGGGAAAGAGGGATGGAGGGAGGGATAGAGGGATTGAAAGGAGTGTGTGGAGGAAGGGGACACCTGGCTTGGGGACTGGCTTCGATTCAGTTGGATAAAATTCCCGTAATATCCCAGCCTCCTTTTTTAATCAGCTTGATGTGAGTTTTCATTTTGCTAAATGACATTTGAAACATTGACCACACAGGCTAACGGCTTATGGGATTGTGGGTTCCTATATACGCCATGTGAAACAATAGAAGAAACAGTCCATAGTTTTAAATACTGTAAAGGATATGGGGATAAATCACCATAATGTACTCTAGAGAAAATGCACTTTGCCTTACTTTCAACTGGAACCTACGAAGTTTCATTTAGCTTCCCATTGCAGAAAATTGAAATATCAGACTGATTCATTTTCATCGGTTTCATTCAGGCTATTTGCACGCTGCAACTAAATTCTGCATCTGTTATTTGGTAGAAATATTTTTTTGCCACCCGAAACAAACTTTTTTTTTTTTTTTTACCACATTTCCTGACCTTCCTCCGAAAAGCCAGTCTCTTCAAAAAGATTTATTTTGATTTTTGACAATTTCTGTATTGAATACAATAGTGTTGTAGTACTTTTATATTATTATTATTATTATTATTATTATTATTATTATTATTATTATTATTATTATTATTATTATTATTACAATCATTATTGTTATTATTATAACTACAGGGTGTCTGCTATTTGCCTGTTGTTAGTCTGTAAATAATTATAATTATATAAAAGTAATTGATAATTCAACTGAAGAAAATACCATTAGACGACCTGTGTGATCAGCCATAACCACGTAATGTTTTGTAAGTATGTATATATTTATATATGTAGGGAATATGGGAGCTTTGTTGTAGCCAAATAGGCCGCCAGGTAGCCAGACGTGACTGAGTAGATGTGGTTTCTGTTGTAAGTTGCTCCTCATCACATCCAGCTCTCTGAGGCACATTCAGCTGATCTGGGACCTGAAGACGGACTCATTGTTGACGGAAACAACCTGCGTGGGAGGTGGACCGGGGGAAACCACCACTGTGTGCATTTCTTTCCATGCTTGAAGTAAATTGGAAGCGAAGATTGAGTTCATCTAGCTTGAACTACGAACCCTCCAGGGGGAATATCTTATCCGGGAGAGCAGTCTCAAACGATGGGAGAAATGAACAATGTCAGGAGGACTGTGCCCAGACTCCTAATACTCCCTGTCACTGGGCTCCAACAATAGGACGCGCTGCTTTCACTAGTTGTAAAAGGTAGACTACACGGGCCTTGATGTTTGTCTCAAACATGGTCCAAATAATATCAGTGTTCTTGCACTTAAATCTATATAGATTTATCAGTAACAACATTTCAGCCACCTTTCATTTGCAGAATATCTTTCAAAGATGATATAGGAAAATTCAAAACTGACGTAAGTTATATGAGGATATCTCTTTTTAAGGGAAATACATAGATTAATGCTTTTCTGAGAGTGTAATTGATTTTTGTCATGATGATCGCAGACTGGAGCTAATAGTTTACTCACCTTTAAATTTACTACTATATAGCTGACAAAACCTGTCTCAGGCTGAGTGTCTAACTTAGACTGTCTTCAAGCCAAATCTAAGTATGAAACAAAATTCAATCATGTAATAATTCAGTGCCACCATCTCACCAGCTGACCATCGTTAACACTTATGATTTCTGGCACAACGAAGAAGGGTCCAGTCAGCCAGGGTTTTTTGTAGAACTGTCTAGATGGGAATGTAACGACAGCCATTCTTATGCATTATCTTATTGATCTAACCTCTAAGGAGAGAAATACAACTCAAATTAAACTATTCTTCATTTGTCTGGGGGGCATATTGGAACCCCCACTTCAGGAAGGAGCCCTGCTGGTCCCGGGCTCCCTTTGGGAACCACTGCAGTGAGCTATTTATGGTCTCCATGTGAACAAGGTCCCGCCTCTCTGGAGACATTTTTTATACCATGTTCAACGCCTCTGCTTCTTCTTTTCTTTACTGTACACCTATGGACGATGCTTTCCGCCGTGGGGGCCTCCCCTTCCTGCGCTCCTATTGGCCACTGGTGAGCCTATGCCGCGGTGACGTCAGGCCCCGCCGCCCCTGCAGCGCTGAATGGACCAAGCAGCCTGTCTGATCCACTCCAAAACAGCACGGCACAGCACGGCGCGGACAACATCCAGGGAATAGAAAAATAACGGGAATAGAGACTTAACGGGACGGCGAGGAGACCTCCAGTAGCAGAGAAGGGCCCCTCGAAGCCCCCTGCTGCGCCTGTGTGCAACATCATCATCATACTTTTTCTTGGTAAAACAGGACGGGGGAGTGCGCCCACCGTGTTGCGGGTGTATGTGTGTGCGTTTGTCTCCCGGTTTGGATCACGATGATGCAAAGTGCGGCGGTCCTACCGACAGAGAGTCCTGTAAAGGGTTTACCGGAGATTCTCGGAGTGCCAATGCAACGTAAGGTTTTTCGTTACCCTCCTTTTCTATCGATTATTTCATCGGGGAACTGGCTAGCGACCATAACCTCTGCTGCAGGGTTATGCTAGAGGAGAAGGGTTTCATTAAAAGTCCAGGGAGGGAGAGACTATCAAACCTCCGAGTCTTGCTCTGCCAATAGGTTGTCACATACAGACCATGGATGTGTCATGCTACTAAAACTGCAGTGTAGAGAGGCTTCTTAGTTTATTGTATGTTTTGTGGCCTCAAAGACAAGAATTTAGTGTGCATTTGCAATGAACAGCCCGCATGCCCAATTTATCTTTACAGCCTCACAAGGCTATATTCTGCGAAGATGCAACGCAGTATTGCATTTTGATTATTTGCCCCATCCTAACATGGAGCTCATGTGTGTGATTTTAACCAACACTTCGATATTCTATTTTCCTCTTTGGCTTCAAACTTTTCTGCATTCTCCCTCAGGTTGGTGGGCTTGTAGTGAGTGTTCTGGTAGCTGCCAAACCGAGTCTCTCCATGCCTCCCCAGCCAGCTGTTAATTTGTAAACGAGCCTGCATGGTCAAGAGATCAGACGCAGTTGTCATCACCCATCAGACAAATTCCCATTGACTTTGACTGACACTTATTACTGGGTCAAATAGATGCCTAATACATTTTTGTTTCTGAGGCAAGGCCTAGGCCTACAGAAGTGACACAGTTTGTTCTTTTAAAGCACTAGTAGAAAGACTGAATTCGTTTAGTTCACTGTTTAATAAGGATAAGATAAAACATTGTAGTTATTTATCACCATTTTATTCCATTTTCTACTTATCAGCATCAAAGGCGAGAATTACCTGTTATTGGGGCATCTGTCCTTTATCTTCCCAGTTTGTTAATCTCTGCCAGGCCCTTTATAATCTGATCGTGCAATCAAGATGGAAGTGGAATTAGATATATTTCTACTCTGACCTAATTATTTAAAGGCGAGCCAGTGAAATGTACAGATGGGCCTAGTCTAATAGGCTACCTCTCAAAATTGTTTTAATCCACAACGAAATGGGATGAATACTGTATTATAAGAGCCATGTTCCCAGCTGCCCCTGGCTTTCAACAGACTGATAAGATGTTGGGGCAAAAATGTACCTGTAGCTCCCTTGTGTCTAAAAACGTATGTTCTTTATTGTGAATATTGTTCCAAAAACACAATTACACAAAAATAGATATAGGCTTATTTGTGTCACATTAATATAACATTTTACGATATATAACTAAAAACAAAAATGCAGGTGATGTGGAGTCTCATTTGGAGTTACTCCCAAACTATTCAACAGTATTTATTCAACCCTCACCAATAGAAAACAGCGTATATAGTGGCCCGCTTATGCTCTTTAATTTTATAAATCGAGGCAGATTAAAAGATTGGATAAAGATCCTGCCACTCAACCCCCCTCGGTGCTAACATTCATCCAGGATTTAAAACCCGGATTATTCTAAGAATAAAAGCAAAGTAGTATGTATCTAAACATTTTTTATCATGAACGATATGGCTTGCTGAATCAGGGCAATTACATCAAAATCCCAAACCTTCATTAGTCTGCGTTATAAATTGTTTACCTCGGTATAATTAACACGTCCTGCAGGCTCGTTTTAACTGCTGCTCTGTATTCTGTGAGTGTTTAAATTCATAAAACAAAAATCCTGCCAAACAAATTGGCTGGTGAACAATTCAGTCACATGTCTGAAAATGTTTCCCTGTGTGCCTCAGTTCATATGTGAAATGATGGAAGCGACGAGTCTGGCTTAGTGGATAGTGGGGAGAAGTGGGCAGCAGATAGAAGATATGGAGGCCTCCTGAGCCTACGGGTAGTGAGATTTACAAGCCCTGTGTGTGTGTGTGTGTGTGTGTGTGTGTGTGTGTGTGTGAGAGAGAGAGAGAGAGAGAGCGAGAGCGAGAGAGAGAGAGAGAGAGAGAGAGAGAGAGAGAGAGAGAGAGAGAGAGAGAGCTGGACAGTGAACGCTGGTCGTTGCCAAGATTGTGCTGCTTTCCTTTCAGCACCACATCTCTACAAATGCTTCCAGTCAGGTTCATGTGGGCTACACTCCACAGATATTTTAAATACCTCCGATGTGCTTCCAATCCAATACACGTATCTTACAGTTATTCCATTCAAAATAAGATGATGGATCAGCCCCAACCAGTACAATTTATAACTTAGTTATGGATTCACTTGCTGTTGGAGTGAAACAAAGACAATCCATGCTAATCCAGCTTGCTCTGTCGAGGAATGCTGCTCTTCATTTTATACACCATTGCCTTTTGGTGGTCTCCATGCTGCATCCAGCTGCATCCAGCTGAAGCCAGATAAGATGAATATTCCTGCAAATGATTTTTGTTTCCCACAAGCTGATCACGATATTATTCTATATTCTGAACTAATTGGTCAATTTAAAGTCTCGATATTTTCAAAACACTTTCGGCCTAAAGACAAAAATATTAAGCAATATAATACATAAATATTACATATTTGTATATAAATAATTTGTACATATATTTAACAATATATTGCGTGTACATGCATTTCCACATATGCATGCTACTTTGACCTCTATGTTGCATAACCCGAGATCTTTGGTGGGCAGACTATACAGTGATTAGATTAACCATAAGGTATGTTGAGCTTTAGACGGATATTGTAAGATGATTACATGGCCGCCGCAGCTATGCAGCCTAAATATTTTCTCTCACCAGGCCTGATATCGCATCTGCACTGAAACTGTGTATACGTTTACTGGCCACGGATTTTGCATTATGGAATATCATGTAGATGTTTGCTTTGCGACAGAGAGGCCGTCTTAAAGGCTAAATAAAAATATATGGGACTATTGGCGAATTTAATTTACAGATGGAAAAGGAAGTCAGTATAGGACGAGGCCTTTTTCATAATATTAATAGCCTGCTAAACTAGTTCTAATTTCTATAGGGTAACGGATGTAATTATAATACGACGAATAAAACTACAAGATCGATTCATTAATCTAGTTTTATATTTATCGTTAACATAGGCTAATAAAATAGAAAATTGAAATCGGCTGTTATTGAACGTCACGCTTTTTTATTCATTAATACATTTAATTCTACATTTTGAAAGATTTATTTAACAATGATGGAGCTTCGATGCCGCTGCACGCATTGGTGATGTTGGGGAATATAGTGACTGTTGTGATGTTATGATTGTATGGTCTCTATTTCTGTGCACTGTAGTCTGCTGGTGCTTTCCACATTGCAGTTGAGTTTTTGACAACCATAGAAATTGGCCGCCTAATCTACTAACACCTTACTCACACTGGAGTGCCAGTGTTAAGGATGTGCCATCATACTTCCCATAAAGCCATTCAGAAAGATGATTAGGCTTCTGAAGAGCAGAACTACTTAATTAAGAAAAATCAATACACTTGTGAAAACTGCTGGAGCTGTGCTTGGAAACCGGTCCAGCTTCAGCACCTTGGACAGCTTCAGTGAATGAATGGGACATTTTTCCCAGAAAGAGCCTCAAATAATAAAATAAAAGTAATAACAAACTTTATTTGTATGGCACTTTTAAAAAACTATTGAAAGCAAAAACACAGGCCTGCTCGTTATATAATTTAAAACGAGTAAAAACATGAGGTAAAATAGAATAATAAAACGATATAATAGTATAAAACAAAAATAGGACAAAATACATCAAAGTCTTGATCAAACCAGAAAATACTAAATTGGACTGGACTGTTGATGTTTTGAGCTTTTGAAACTCTAAAGCAAATCTACGTTGTCTTCTTTATATTCCTTAGCATTTCACTTGATCAGGCTTAACAGAGAAAAACAACCATCCATTGTTGAGCTAGGATAATGCGTATTTTAGGGACGGACTGTAACCTTGGATGTAGTGGAGATTAAACCCACCTAAACTCATTTCACCCACATTTTTATTTGTGGAATAAAAATGTCCCTCTTTTTAGGCTGACATAAATCTGTAAATTAATTGTATAGGCTACATAATAGTAAGTAGTATCAATCTGATGTAGATCATGTGACGATAACGTCCTTTAGAGTTATCGTAAATTAATGCCTTTATTTATTCTTGTTAATTGTTCGTCTTATGGTCGCTGACTGCAGTTTTTCATTTACCACTACATCAGTGATTGTTGTGTGACCTTGTGCTCTTGTGTGCTTTCCTTTCCAGAGATCCCTCAGTGTGCAGGGTGTAGCCAACACATCCTGGACAAGTTTATTCTCAAGGTGCTGGACAGACACTGGCACTCCAAGTGCCTCAAGTGCGCCGACTGTCAGACGCCGCTGGCGGACAAATGTTTCTCCCGGGCGGGGAACGTCTACTGCAAAGAGGACTTCTTCAAGTTAGTATACCCTAATTTCTCACTCTCTCTGGTCATAGTGTCGGTCTCGTTACTAGAAAAAGGAACGTATTACTCGTTATATTTATTCTCTGTTACACCCTCAGAATTGGTGGTTGCATCCTCTCTCACCTGAAAACTGAATTAGTGATTGATCAGCCAAATGTTGATGTCCAATGTTCATGTCAGCATTTTGCTCTTATTCTCAAAATAGTGAGAATACTTGAATTTAGAGAAAATACATTTTACTTTTATTTCTCATCTAGGCTAGACTATTTTAGTGTGAGAGGACGACTAATTCTGACATAAAATTAATCGGGCGATAAGGTTAATCGTAGTTTGGATAATTCAACTTCATCTGATATTTAGAAAGTAACGACTGATGTTTTTTGATTAATAACGGAAAATGAAACAGTAATTCGTTAACCTACTCGTTACTGGGGAAAGTAATAATATTACTGTGAACTCGTTACCACCCAGCACTGCTTGACAATCAGTTATGACCATTTCAGTCGTATTGTCTTGTTTGCAGTTGAAAACCATGACGTATTATTGTAAACGGAATGATTATGATATGATTAGCTATCCAGATTAGCAATAGCCAATTATAAATGAGGGTTTAGGATGTATGGAAGTTTGTCGCCTCTTAAGCGTTTCCTCGACAATGCATCAATATTGTGAAGCTACAAAGTCATAATTCTCTGGTCAATATTATTATCAAGGTTATCTTTAATATATTAATTCCTATTTCTTCTGATCGTAATTATCATAATTAGGATTTTGTATCACACATCCATCAGTCCACTAGTCTATTATAGGTGAATGCCATTATTCAGGCTTTATTCGGCTCAAGGCACCACACACTGAACAATGTTTGATCATTTATTTCATAGTTATCGACTGTATGTGCTCACTGTATCCAGAAATTGCCATCATAATTTGGTTTATGCAGTTAATAGCTTGTTAATAAACCTGCCTTGCCTTAATAGCTTGTTATGCCCATTTCTAGTGGATTGTTCCGTCATTTTGCATCTTTCTTTCTTTGTTTCTTTCTTTGTTTCTTTCTTTTTTTTCCTTTCTTTCTTTCTTTCTTTCTTTCTTTCTTACATTGGATTTCTGAGGCATTGAAGAAGAAAATTAAGTTTGACTTTTATCCAAAACAGGATCAGCAGCACTGGGCTTTTTACTAAATCATGTTTGAGAGGTTTTAATGCCCAAAGCTTGAATGAGACCTAAAGAGCTTTGGAGTCCCAGGGAACACTAACTGTATTAGCCGGCCCTGGGGACAACATGGGGGGTGTTTCCATGTTCAAACTGTGGTGGTGGAGACACTGGTTGACCAGGGATGGGAAGCAGAGGCGCATGAATGTATACACACACACACACACACACACACACACACACACACACACACACACACACACACACACACTCACGTAGACACGCACAGACATAGTTGTGTGCTTCCCAGCAGTGATTTGGAGGCTTCACCTTGGTCTTTTTTTATTTCTGTGGATTGGCTGTGTGATTTAAAGCCTCTCCTGAGTCAGTACTTTATTGGTTCTCCTTAGGGTGTGTTTACTGTGAGCACTACTCCTCCTCCTCTTCTTCCTCCTCCTCTTCCTCCTCCACAGCTCTGGATTTCTCAATACCTCATTTGCAAACACACAAACCGACATACACACACACGCACACACGCACACACACACACACACACACACACACACACACACACACACACACACACACACACACACACACACACACTCTCACACACATGTGCATTGACACATACACACACACTCACACACACAAGCATTCACACGCACACACATGCACAGTGCATTGATCCTCTCCATCCATCAACCTGTGGACAGGTCTATCACTAACAGAAATGCATTCCAGTGCTGATTTTTCTCTCTACCACAGCTGGCGCTACCATTAATACAGACACTGTGCCATCATTCTTGGAGGAGTTGAGGAGAGAGCCGTCTTGCATGTGAAATTTTCATCTCGGTTGGTCTCAGTATCCTCATCTGCCTGTAAACTGGATAGAAATAGGAGAAGGATATCGGGCTGATGTTTGATAAGTATTTGCATCAAATTATCTAATGGCAGGGCTCTCTCTCTCTCTCTCTCTCTCTCTCTCTCTCTCGTCTTTCCTCCAGGCGATTTGGAACAAAATGTGCATCATGCCAACAGGGGATCCCTCCAACACAGGTTGTGCGGAAGGCGCAGGACTTTGTGTATCACCTGCACTGCTTTGCCTGCGTCATGTGCAGCCGACAGCTGGCCACCGGGGACGAGTTTTACCTCATGGAGGACGGGAGGCTGGTCTGCAAGGAGGATTACGAGACAGCCAAACAAAATGGTAGGACTTCAATTGAAATGCGGTCAGTTGAAAACCAGACAGATGGCTGAGTGTAAAAACATGGCGCAACCAGTTGTACCTTTATTCAGTATGAACCTGACCACACAAGACTTTTAGAACATGAAAAGAGAGATTTGTCATATTTGTGGCTTTACTTTACTACATTAGCCTTAATTTACCAGGATTAGATAGATAGATAGATAGATAAATAGATAGATAGATAGATAGATAGATAGATAGATAGATAGATCACAGTAGAAATGACAGCTCAAGCTATATATACCGTATGACTGTGATCTATAGGATTTGTGTACAGCCCAGTTTTTACGCTCGGTTTATTTTCTCTCTCGCTCTCTCTCTCTCTCTCTCTCTGTCTCTCTCTCTCGCTCTCTCTCTCTTTCTCTGTTCATGGAGATTTCTATGCATCTCATCTCTGATTGATTATGTAAAGTGAAGCAATGCTCTTATATGGCGGGGCCCCAATAACTCCATTCTTCTGGCACTCTGGCTGGGCAGATTTATGTCCTCTGCTGTAGGAGTGGGACAGTTGCACAAGGACAATAATACACTTCCATACATGACCATTCACTTCATTTAACACGCATATACGCTATAGAAGGCCAAGGGCACCGCCTCTAACAGCGATGTGACAAATGTAAGAAGAAGTCAGTCACACTCGTAATGATGTTTTCAGATGATTCAGAGGCAGGAGCCAAGCGACCGAGGACCACCATAACAGCCAAACAACTGGAGACTCTCAAAAGCGCCTACAAGAACTCCCCCAAACCAGCGCGCCACGTCAGAGAGCAGCTTTCCTCTGAGACAGGGCTGGACATGAGAGTAGTGCAGGTACGTCTATCTAGCTATCATGCTTTTATCTCTTCTTGCTTAGACGACTACAACTCTCTGTGTTCCTGCCTCAGTCAAAAGTCTCTCTCAAGTCTCCAACCTGGTCAAAAGGCAGCAGACAGCATTGTCATTGACACAAAAAGACAAGATCACATCGTCCCGATTTAAGCATCTTTACATTGGATGCCTGTTAGTTTCAGAATTGGTTTTACGGTTTTACTGATTACATTTAAGGCACGGACAGTTCTGGCGCTAAGCTATGTCACAGATATTTTAAGCCCATATGAGCCTGAAAAAAGAGGTGATCAGGCCTTCGCCAGGGCTCCTAGACTTTGGAACGACCTGCATGAGGAGCTCAGGGTGGCTAAATGTGTATCGTCTTTTAAATCACTTCTTAAAACTCATTTTTATTGACTTGCTTTCATCTAATGACCATTATATTATTGTTGTTGACCTTCCTTTTATGACTCTTGTCTTACTTTTATATTTCTTACCTAGTTTTTATTGCTGTTTACTGTTGATTTATGTGTTTTTTTTTAATCCGTCCTAAAGTGCTTTGTAACTATGATATGAAGTGCTATGGAAATAAAAGTATATTAATCATTATTGATATTATGGTTTCTGTTATAAAATAAGAATAAGAATAAGAATGTTTTATTATCTTCTTCTTCTTCTTCTTCTTCTTCTTCTTCTTATTCTTAATATTAATAATAACAACAACAATAATCATACTAGTAATCATAATAATCATATATAATAATCTTGTTGTTATTATTTGTGTCAGGTGTGGTTCCAGAACCGGCGGGCGAAGGAAAAGCGTCTGAAGAAGGATGCGGGACGGCACCGCTGGGGTCAGTTTTATAAAAGTGTCAAACGTAACCGGGGAGGAACCAAGGTGGAGAAGGAAAGCTCAGCTGACGACGCAGGACTCAGTGACAGTGAACTCAGCTTCAGAGGTATGTAGTGTTTGTGTAACTTTAACCAAAGATGCATCAAATAGTTATAAAGAGGAAAATTCCCTCTTTGAAGAATTGTCAGTCATGTTGTAGTGCTAATGGGATTGGGCTAATGGGCTACAGGGAGTCTGGAAGCTGTTAAATGGCAGTTCTCAGTGCAGCAGCAATAGCTTCATGGCATTTCATATGATTTCTTGCATTCTTCATGGTGTTGTCCCTAGCAAATCCAAAAAGGCATTCTCATTTCATATTCCCCTCACATCCCTATGACGCCACCTCCTCCCTCAGTTTTTCGCCATGATGGAGCTTATTGGAAAAGAGAGAGGGGCCTTAGTCGGCTGCAGTCAAACAAATGACATTTTAGACATCGCTGTGTTTTTATAGTTATTTAATGTTTGCAAACCCCGTTTTGGGTAGTCGTAAAAGTCTTCAAGCCACTTTAAAAAAGAAGGCCATTTTTACGAGAAATGAAAACATGGTGACAGAAACTCTATAAAGCAGGTGAGGCTTTTAGTCAATTAGAGAGAAAGCGCTCTGGGGCTTTGTTGTTATTGAAGCCACCCAGGGGAGGGATTGAGATGGAGACAAATATTTTGTATTGCAATAATTGCACACATACAGACCTCTTTTGTTAGAGCTGAAGGTAAATCACACTCTCTCGCGCTCTTCTGTCTCTAACAAAATTGAAATACTCACCAGTTGGGCCACTTACCTTCATGAAATCCACATAATATTGCCTCAATAAATTTGATTCATAAAAGCACTTAACTGTATTGAAAGATAACAACTATATAATGTCCATGCAGTTGACAGCACTGTTGATGTGTGAACATAATAACACCCCCGGTGCTAAGTAATGGTATCTCCCCATCTGCTCCACAGAGGACCAGATCCTGTCAGACCTGGGCCATACCAACGGGCTGTATGGGAGTGTCGGGGACGTGGCCAACAGCGGGGTGCTGAACGGGGGCTTCTCTCTAGACGCGGCAGGGCAGCCCTACCATGACATCCGGGCAGGAAGTCCCTACGGTCTCCCCCAGTCGCCCTCCTCCATTGCCTCTCTGCCCAGCCACACTCCTCTCCTCAACAACCTGGGCTTCAACATGGACAGTCTAGTGGCCCAGGGTGGGCCAGGTGGGGTAGGACAGGCTTTGAGGGCCATGGCTGGAGGCCCCACCTCAGACCTTTCCACAGGCAGCAGTACGGGATACCCTGACTTCCCCACCAGTCCTGCCTCCTGGCTGGACGAGATGGACCATTCCCAGTTCTGAGCCTTTGGCGGAACAGTGGAATCAACCAATGTGGAGATTCTTACGGGCGAAGCAACAGGGACAAAGACAGAACAGACTCACAAGGCTTTTTACATTTCTGTCACCCTCTGAGACTCTGGTATGTTTTGTTTATGTGATGTGGGGTGAAGAAGAGGAGGAAGAGAAGAAGTATCACTCAGCGGTGAGATGACAGTGGGGTTGAGCAGTGTAGACCTACCACTCACCAGAGGAGAGCAGTGAAGAACACCTTCCTGCTCAGTGAAATGACTGGACAAAACACTACTGAATGTTCAATCTTAACACTGTATCATACAATTTTTGTTATCGACTGACTTTGTTTTGTTCTTTCACTCTCAGAAAACAAAACTGAGACTTCCCAACATAAGACTGGTGGATTACGCTGGGGAGGTATCATTGTGTCATCCCCCAAAATAAGCCACACCGTCCCTATCTATCAACTACAATGTTAGGGCCACAATCTAGATGAACGTCCCTAGACCCAGGAGGCACCTGCATGCTTCTGATTCAGAATGAGTAGGACTGATATAGGACTGATGTCTGGCCATATCAAAGCCTTTACATTGGCAATGCACTTTACTCTTCTCTTCTTTTTCTACATGTATGGACAGGAACGCAGAGAGAAAGAGAGAAAGAGGAGAGACGTATGCACAAGGCAAAAACACAGTATTTCATTGGGAGAGAAATTTACAAGAGCTGTGGCACAAGTGTGACTTTTGAACCATGCTGATGTTTTTTAATGTATTGCTGAAGCTTACATAACTAAATTATTAGGAAGTAGATGGCCGTTGGTCTGTCTGTCCGTTTGTCTGTCTGTCTGTAGAAACTGAGGTTTCCTCTGTTTGACTGAGGGCGAAAACTGTTTGCTACACAGCAGGTCTCTCTTCTATATTTATAGGTGCTTGACTTGTTCTTGTCTGTGTGAAGGTGTCCGCTCCTGACCAGAGAGCAGACTTCTGTCAGTATTATATCATCCGTTTCCAAACTCACCAGGAATCAAGCTTTCTGTTGGAGCACAGTGAGACGTTAAGGCCTTGGAGAAAATATATCGAACATCACAATGATTCATTTCTTCTTTTGAATGCACAGCTATATTGCAAAATCCACTTATAAGATGTGCAAATTAACAAAAGATTTCCTTGTGAATATTAGTGAGAAAAATAAACCATTACAAAAGTATGAAACATTAATTCTACCCCTCAAGACACAAACCCCTCCGAATGTCATGAATGTTGAGAATAATTCCCTTCGTATTGACAAGCCGTCTTTAGTCTGATCCGAGCTTCTCTTGGTAAGCTACTGAATTAAGCAGTGCTGTAGCTTTGTTTGCTATCAGCCTCCAGATGTGGTGTCAGCCTGTTGCCCCACTGCCTGGCCTCCATGTCAGAGGGATTAGCAATCTTAATACAGAGTCCCACACTACGGGGGATGATACTCTGGCTACTCGCTGGTGTGAGTGCTGTGCTGGCATGTGTCCTACAGTGCAGGTCACATCGGCCACATCTTAGAGCCCCGGTTGAGTAAGATGGCATGGGAGAGATTTGTCAATATGTAGGACCCCCCTGTTTCTGATTCTTTTGAAATATTCTTTTTCTTGCAAGAGGAGCTGATAGGTTGATTTGACCTGATCAAGCATGTCAAATCAGTGACTACTTCAAGGATGACATGAGGGAAGGATATGCTTGTAAAGCACATCATCAGGATCACGTGCTTACAGTTGTGTCTAACGAAGAAGTAGTAAAAAGCTCTTACTGTCAAAAAAAAAGTTAAAATCTCCTTATTTGTTCATTTATCACCATTTTTCTGCAAAATATTGCCAAATCCTGTTTTACCAGGTGAACATAACAGACAATTTGCCAGCCAGAAAGCAAATCAACAAACAAACAGAAGAAACACCATTCAGAAGACCACCACCACACACCACCACTACACTTTTGTTAAGTCTCAATTGCCTCAGAACTTTGCGTCTTAATTGTTGTAAATTTTGTACAGTTTGAAAACGTGTTGATCGTCTTGTTTCATGAGCGCTATTTATTATTGCCATGTGTCTTTGAAAAAGATGTAAAAGAGAGCACTGAATTTATTCATTTATGCCTTCTGTGCAATGGTATGAACTGTGTACAGTCAAATCTATATGAGGAAAATAAAGCTGAATTGTCTTTGGGTTACCCTTGGGTGTCTTTTTCTTCCAATACGACGGCCTCCTTCAGAAGCACTGTCCGCTATAGTGATGAGTCTGTGAGTCAGGAAAGATTTTCAGCGGAACTTTGTCATCAATGTTTCAAAGAAAGATTTCTATTGTAGGTGTTTTTATTATTATGTTTGTAATATGTATTATTATGTTTTTTATTATGCTTTATCTAAACGCTCTTAGAGAGAGAGTTAACCCGCAAATTCATTTACCCATTGAGAGCATTTACCACACACTTAGGCCTCTATTCAATTGTGGAGATCCATTTAGTACCACCAACAGACAGTGGTCAGTCAGTTAACAGTGATTGATGCTGCTTTCCTCTCTCTCTCTCTCTCTCTCTCTCTCGCTCTGACCACCCCCACCCCAGAGAGAGAGAGAAAGGAGGAAAGCGAGAGAGTGAGAGAAAAAATAACAAGGGCAGAAACGGCTGTACATCTGCGTCACTGATCCTCTCAATACTAAAGAGCCGCAGCAGCAGATTGCAGTTTTACACAGTCAAATCTTCCCTTAATCCCTCTGCTGTTAACTAATTGTAAACTGCTTTGTGAAATATGGATAAACATGCTTTGTGGTCAGGGAAAAAAAAAGTGAATATGGCACAAATGCAGGCAGTAGGCTTGTATGTCAATATGTCAAGCTGGTAAATGGACTAAATGTGTTGTGTGTGTGTGTGTGTGTGTGTGTGTGAGAGAGTAGGTGTGCTCTGCCTTTGGTGTAGTTAGTTACTGCATTACTCACTGGACCTATTCAACATAACTATGGTGTAAGTATGCATGCTCTTATAATAAGATTACACCACAGTAGACCTACACAATGTACAACACTAGGAAGCCCATTAGTATGGAACAAGGCACAACATATGTCCGAGGCCAAGCTACCCCAAACTAAAGTGTTATCGATTCCCTCGTGTTTTAACTGTTCCTGTTGCGTTAAAAAAAACAGCCCCGGAGTCAGCCCGGTTAGAGTTTGCACGTGTGCATAAAACGCCACAAATTGAGCTGATTTTTATTCAAGCATTGATTGGCCAGGCTATGGGCATTAATGGATAGGCTCTAATAGTACTGCCTTACAAAGATAAAGGGCCACACAGACAGTTAGGATAATTTACACGCCACTTACAGCACTAGTATACAAATAAATCTGCGGAAACTCCGCCACTGTTGCTTTTGCGAAGATGACAAACACAAGCACAAATGCCATTATCATCGATCGCAAGGCTTTTATTACAAACTTCCTGAAGGAAACAGTTCTTTTTTTCCGTCTGAAGCTAAAGGGAATAACTTAACATGCAAAATTGATAGGATTTGGTTTGGCCTTAAACTCAATCTTGCGGCATCAAGACAGAGCATTTTTCTCCTCAAACGACTCCATCCTCCCCGCAGTGAACAATGATCCACAGGATGACAGAGTGAGCCTTAAAGAGGCGCTGGAGTCAAACAGAGGCCTCTCAATGACACCCTCAAGGTTGTGGGCTCGATGCTGTTTTAATGTGAAACCGGGCCGATTCCACTCGATAGTCATCCTGCTGCAGATATGAGATAGATGACATGTAACCGACGGAGGACGGGTCATGACCAAGAGGATACCGTGACAAATACCTTGATAATGATAATATGTTTGCTGTATTGAAGGCCCGGGTCTCCAATACACTTTTCTAGTGATTATATGTCACAAATATCTGAGGACACAAACCAGACTGTTCCCTGTTTGTGTCCCTATTTGGCTGATAGCTAAGATCTTGAGTGACAGTGGACAGAAGAAACGCTTGTTCATCACCATAAACTAAGCATAAAGCTTTGGACCTGAGCCTTGGATACACACACATCCACACGCATGAGCATGCAGAGCAAGCACACACACACACACACACACACACACACACACACACTTGGACCCCAGTGAATGAGTCTCTCTCTCTGATATTAGTGGGAAGCATTTCAACAGTGGAGGGGATTTCTGCTTACTGTTGGATTCCCAGCCACACTGCTCTGGGTGGGTGTGGGGGCAGAGTGAAGAGAAGGAGGAGGGGGGGGCTAAAGGATTGCATTAAGCATTGGCCAAGGCAACAACATGCTATTGCTTTTAGCCCTCAGCCAGCCAGGGCCTGCAGTAGGTGGAAGACAGAGAAAACGAGAGAGAGAGAGAGAAAGTGGGGGAGAGGTAAAAGGATAGACAGTGAGTGTACAGAGATGGTGAGAGAAAGAAAAAAAAAGGGGAGTGCTGAGTGGGAGTGCTCTGGACTCATCTCTGTTCCGAACCCAGGACATCTGTCCTTCATACTGATAGAGAGAGAGAGAAGAGAGAGAGACAGAAAGACAGAGGGACAGGGAGGGTGGGGGACTGGGAGAGAGAGAAGGGAGGTCGAGGGAGGGAGAGGCAACTTGTAAAAATGCATAAACATTATGAGCGGCTGAACAGTATTGGGGATGGGGGGAGGGGGGAGGGAGGGGGGGTCTGCGGTTTGGATAAGGAGGGAGATGCAGTGTCAAAAGTGAAGAGCTCAGAGGAAAATTGAGGCCCCATAATGGAAGCATAATGGGCTTAGTGTCAGAGTCTTGCAGACGAGCCGGGGGGGAGACACGGCTGCCGTCACCCTCTCTTACCTCAAGACAGTATAACGGGGTTTGGGAAGCAACGACGAGACAACACAGGGCCCAAACAGGCTTTAGAGACACAGCAGCCTAATGGCTGGATGCGGCGGGAATGCGTAACAATGAGAGGGTCACTGGTTGTCTCTCTGTGGGATTGTAGTGCATCACATCTCAGACTCAGGTTGAATACTCAAAAGGTTTCCTCAAGTCATGGAGGACTCCTTCCATAAACTTTCATTGAGGCTGGATTTTCCAAAAGTGATGATACTTTTGGAAAAACGTCCCTCTTCTCCTATGTGATGTGTGAAGGGACGGGGATGTGGACATGATCTGGAAGTATTCTAATTCACTTCAGGTAAAAGCTGGCAAGATAAAAATTGAATTTGAATTGATGCCCCCGGCTTTGACCAGGCCGGGTCGCCCATCTCCTGCTAACTGACACAGATCTGAGACTGACTGACAGAAACCAACAGGGCATTTTTGAGATGGTTATCTAATGCGCTACGTCAAGGCAGATTTGGAGTAACGCAAGAGGAGGGGAGACCCAGGATGTGTGTGTGTGTGTGTGTGTGTGAGTGTGCATGTGTGTGTGTGTGGTGTTAGCAGTGGGAGAGAGTAAAGGATTATGGTTTGTCCCCATTGTTTTGTTCAAAATATGCATTAGCTTCTTTATGAAGCTGTAGTTAAGAGCTAGGATCTAGATTTTGTTTATTCTCATCTGGTGGAGTGTGTGCGTGTGTGTGTGTGTGTGCGTGTGTGTGTGTGTGTGCTGATCAGAGGGGCTTTAGTAAAAGTAAGCAGATTTGGACTCAGGCCATGTGTTTGTTATTTGGAGAACATCTAGATCTATCTTAAGTATCATACACAGAGGCAGGTTATAGAGGACAGTGTTGTCCTGTGTGTGGACAGTTTTAGGTTTGTGAATATGGGCTAGAGTGATGACCAGGACAGAAGGGTGTGGATATAACATGTGAGCTAAAACAGTAAAGGTGCAGGAGAGCAAACAGCACCAGCCTCCTTCACAATTCTACCATCAAAATGTAAAATGAAGAACGACCTTTACATTATGGCTGGCAACCTGTCAAAGTGGCTGGTACAGCAGACAAACTGACTAGTCACTGACAAAATTTGGTTGCTGGCTGAAGCAAACTGACATGTGGGTCTAGGACATTATTACTCTATTACTAGGGCGAGGGCTATCACTGTAGCAGTATATGGGTGTTTCTACAGAAGTGGTTCAAATCAAGTCTAAACCAAAGAAAAATGTTTTAGAAAATAACTAAGCTTTCAGATTTTGAACAATTACATCATGTAGTAGATCTAATTAGGCCGCAGGCTTTGTATGAGATAATGCTAAAGCTAAATATAAAATAATGTTTAAATGCCACTTTACATTGGAAGGTGGCCGTCTCCACCTCAAAGCCCTATGTTTATGTTGATCAAAACAATACTTTTAAATTTAAGTTGACATTTTTTGTTCCATTTTGTGGATTTTTTTTCAATAAAAAAAAAAAATGCCATTCATGCCATTACTGTCACACTTATTGTTGAGTCTCCAAAATGAGCCTGATTTTAGCCACATCTCTACAATTGCACCCAGGAAACCGTCACTACCGTAACACCTGATATTTTTAACAGAAATTGAATAAGCCATGTCGTCAATTACAAATCTACTATGTGTAAGTAGGTATACATGTGCTTCAATCAGTCAAGTAAGATCAAACTGATATTGTCAATTTTGAGTATTTAATCGATTAATAAAATTTGAAATTTCCTTAAATATTTATTCTAAATGACTACATCTTTTCTTTCTGTTACCTTTAGTAGATTTGTGTATCTTGGACAAACACATATATGCTTTAGAATTGGAGAAAATAGATTACACATTTTCAACGAATTTTCAAAATAGTGTTTCTTGCACCCCAGACTATTACTAATGTACAAGCATGTAACATTACATGCATCCTGCTTTAGATTACTAACCTACTAGTCATCAGTAATTCAGCCTTCTTTGCAGAGCAAGAGTCAATTATGTTTCATACCAAATCATTTCTTCTGAATAATTTGGGACATTATTTTATTCATTTCATGAATTAAAAGAACAGACAACACTTGTGGGACAGAGGCTACCAAAACAGAAAACATTCCAGTCTCATCTTAAGTGGATAACATTTTTCATCTCACACTCATCTGATGGCTATTGTGAAATTCTTAATCAGCTGAAAAAAGATAAATCAGAGGGAAGAAATTTGTTGAAGACTTTAATAGTGATAAATGAGAAATGATCAAAACAATCCTGGGGATGTAACACAACTGAACAATGAACAAACTGCAGTAATTGAAACTGTCAGAGTGGGCTGACCCAGACTAAAGCAGCTGGCTGGTTGTCAGACCTGGACAGAAAAAGTCAATGTATTCAGATGTATGAAAATACTCTGGGTGCGCTTCATTTCGTGCGCCTTATAATCTGGGAGGGCTGATGTTCACACAGGGCTGATGTTCCACAGTTTTAAATGAGCTAATCAAACGCACCTCAGGCATTATTAAATAAAATCAAATAAAACACTTTTGCAATGCTGATCTACTAGCTGCTGGGATTGAAGAGAGTCTCTTAAGGGCTAAGGGTGGGAGAGTGGGAAGGCTCTGGATATGGGTTGAGTTTGGGTGAGAATAGGGCAGGGACCGGGGCTGGGAATGAGAGTGGGGTGCGGGTGGGCTGGTGGTCTAGCCTTTCGGAGCAGTGTACTGGCGCAGGAGGGAGGAGATGGCGCTGGATTCAGTGACCTCCTCGGGGAGGGAGCCCTCCAGGTCTTTGATAGATGGGTCAGCACCGGCCTTCAGCAGGAGCTCCACGATGTCGGCAAACTCACACGCTGATGCTTCAGGAGGAAGGGGGAGAAAAAAGGACAGAGGGGGATGGGAATGGGATGGAGTAAAGAGAAAAGACAAAGTTAGAGGGCAACCGGCAAACATATCAACATATTGCCTTTCAGCAAGGCACTTATCCCCAATGGAGGTGCCAGCAGCAGGGGGCTGTGGACAGCTCCCTGATGTGAATGTGGGAAACCAATGTGAAGCAGGACGGAGCAGTAAGGAGCAAGGAGCATACAAGGAGCATACAAGGAGCATACAAGGAGCAAAACCCTCACCTGGAGAAATAAACACTTACAGAAATGAATAGTAAGATCCTCAAATGTCCTTATTGGGATACGATGGATCAGTGCAACATATTTCAGATTGTTTTGATGGCGTGAGACCCGGTTTGAGCAAAGTTGCTTCCTTAGTTTATGATAAGTACCATAGTTTAATACAGTATGTACAGTCCCGCAGTTAATGAAAAGCCCATCTGCAGGCCCAGCAGTGACATTGGCCTGGACCTGTGCTTCTCTCAAACACTTCATTTCTGCCCCATTGGCAATTTGTGCCCCACTAAAAGGGTCCTCCCTCTCTCTGTGTATAAGGAGGGGGGGGTTGCACTTTCTTAACCCAGTTAGCGGGTCCTTGCATTGCTGATGCACCTCTAGCCCCTCTGGCACCTCCTCCCCCCCCCATCCCTCTCTCTCTCTCTCATTGTGAGTGCTCTTCTCTGTCTGTGTCAACCGCTCAGTCCTTTTAAAGAGCAGCCTCTGTGCTCCTCAATGATCGCTGATGTCAGCAGCCCCGCTGATTGACAGTCAGGCCTTTTAACCTCCAGCCCAGGGGTGGCTGGCTGGCTGATGGAAGAGTGTGCGCCTGTGTGTGATGTGATGATACACCTGAACGTGTGTGTGTATATTTGATACATGTGTCTATGAATATCATGTATACATAAGTATGCATGTAAGAGTGGAAAAGCCCCCAGAACCAGACTAATAAAACGGTGGCTTTTTCTTCTCCTCCTCCTCCTCCTCTTCCTCCCCTGAACAGTGTTTTATTTAGCCTGCGGTGTGTATGCGCGTGGCGGGTGTCTCGTCGGGGCCTTGGGCTGTAAAAAGTGCCTGGCCCTCAGGGGAGCCGTAGAGGAGGAGAACAATTTATGGTGAGCAGTAAACCCTCAATTAATCACTTGCCAGCCACTGTGGCCCTGTGCAAAGAGAGGTGGGAATGAATTTTCATTCTCTGCTATTTGTCTCCTGGAGTTCATCGCTTATGTTTATTAGTCATCTTTTTATGCCCCATCCTCCGGGCTTCCTCTGGTGAGCGTGTGTGTTTGTGTGTGTGTGTATGTGTGTGATGTGTGTTGTGTGTGCATGTGTGTAAAGTGTGTGTGTGTATAGATCTCCAGACTGCAATGGTGGGCAATGCGACATGCCCACTCTAACGCCACCAAGCTGGGGGACAGATGGTGTAACCACATGCACGCGAGCATGCGCACACACACACACACACACACACACACACACACACACGGGCTCAGAGGACAGGGGAACCGCCCCTCAGGGACTTTTGTGTGTTGGGGCATGAGAGGGTCAGGGGAGTCTAAGGAGCACTGCTGATTTCCTCTGGGAGGCCTGGTGATTATCACACACACACACACACACACACACACACACACACACACACACACACACACACACACACACACACACACACACACACACACACACACACACACACACACACACACACACACACACACACACACACACACACACACACACACACACACACACAAAGAAAGAAAACATACAGGCATCCACGCATGCACAAGAACACATACACACCAACAGACACACCAACACACACACACACACACACAGATGGAAACAGAGAGACTCTGATGGATGAAATGCGCCTGAAATAGCAACTGTAGAAAGAAGAGATGAAAAGGAAAGGGAGACAGAGTGGGAGGAAGAGGAGGGGAAGATGAAGAATCGGAGACAAATGTGGGCAAAGAGCAGGTGTTTACAGAAAACAAGCTATATCGAGTGAACATAATAATGTCAGTGTACGATACATTTGAGGAGTTTTGTTCCAAAATGAGATCTCCACCATTTGAAAAATAGACACCCAGGCTTACAAAATGACTGATAGCAGAAAATGAAAATAAATTATTGTGGTTTTTCAAAATGGGTATATAGAATTTTGGAAGCGAACTCATCGAGTGGAGATTAATGTGAGAGGCCTCCTTACCATAATGTAGTGCTGTCTGTCCTTCATCATCCTGTAAAAGGCAGAAAAACAAGTCTTTACTTCAAGAGCCCCAGAGAAGAGTAAAACACTTCTCAATGATATATAATGTACACCATCCAGAGCGTGCAAATTCTAAGATTAATGTCAGAAACACCAAAATAATCCATTGCCAGCGTTTGGAGCAACAAAAGTTGCAAATTAGTTCGTTGAAAAGTCCCATGTGTCAATGGCAAAACTTTCACCTCTTAGAATACCAATTAACTTTTACTCCTTGGTTGCAGAGAAAGGGCTCCAAGCTTTCATTGTATCAAAGGGGGATTATGGAAAAAGATTAGATATTGATCTGAGAAACATTTGACCCGCGATTAAAACCTTTCAACTTGCAGTTGACTTCCAGCTCTGATCGACCTGATCCAACCAGCTACTGGAACTCAACAGATTAGTGGAGCCAACTCCAGCATCAGCCCCAGCCAAGGCCCTCCATCCTGGGATAACACCGGTGTGTCAGCTGGCCCAGACACATCTCAGTGCTCAAAATGTCTGGGAGAGCATGAGAGGGCCATGGCTGGAGCCAAACCTGGGTGGGGGGTCTTAGAGCATGCTAAATGAATTAACCCTGGATGCTGCGTGACCCTGACACACAATAGCTCAGGGACAAAAGAGAGAAGACTCACAGTCAGGGGCTGACTGGAGTGACGATGACGGCCTCTTGCATGCATGTGCGTATGGGTGTGTGTGTGTGTGTGCATGGGGAAGAGTGTGTGTATGATAAGACACAATATATGACAGGCGTCACCCACAGAAGATTCAGTTCTTAATCACTGCTCCAGCTGCCTTTGCACCTCATAATGATGATGAATGGTCAGATTGTTGCCTCCAGTCTCAGAACAAGAGCAGTCATTGAGCCAAGTACAATAGTTTGAAATGCTCAGAGACGGATTAAAACCTCACCAGCTAGTGACATTTTCTTCTATGCCGTAAAATGTCACTGCAGTAGAAATACTTGCCAAATTACTAAAATTGTTATGGTGAAATTATTCATTAGTCTTTCCACCTTTGCCCTTCTAATAACAGATCTTCTTGTGCACCTTCCTCCTTTTGCTCCTTTCCATTTCCTTCCAATCCCTCCCCTTCCTCCTCTTCTGCCCTCTGTCCTTCCATCCTCTCCTGTACCACCCTCTCTACTTCCAAATCACTCCTCCCTTTTCTCTCTCTCTCTCTCCTTATATTACCTTGTCCCCCTTCCGCCCTCTCTTTCCCGTTCAATCCTCTCCTTCTTCCTGTCGCTTTCTTTCAAATCCCTTAAATCCCTTTCCTCTCCTTCTCCTCCCATCTCTTTTTCCTCCCCTTCCTCTTCTCTTTCCTTCCAATCCCTCCTGTCTTCCCTCTCTCTGACAGGGCCCGGTGCAGAGTGATCCTATTGTTGTGTTTCTCTCTCTCTCTCTATCTGAGGGGCAGCACTTTAGGGACCAGCTGATTGGATTAGAGCCTTCAATTCCCTCTGGATGGATCACAGATGCAAATCACCACCAATGGAAACGCAAAGTTAGCCCAAGACAACAATGCTGTCTGTCTACCAGTCAAATCACAACCTATCATTAGTTACGCTATAGTGTACACATTGTTTGCCTTTCACAATATTGTTTTTTTAGAGTGTGCAGCCCACTCCCCTTAGTATTGTATCTTTATTAAGACTGTAGGAAATCTGAGACGGAGACAGAGTAGGAGCACTTCTGGGGTTATTAGGTCCTTGGTTAACTCTGTGCACCGCAATTTTACCAACATGGGAAACTTCAGATGAAATGAAAACTAAGTAGGTCTATTGTATGTAGATATGTGGTACATGAAGATTCCGCTATCCAGTCATTTTCTGTAAGAATACGCTCTAAAGTGAGATGAAAACATGTATCTTGGGTATCCCGGTGGCTCAGCACATAACTGCGACATCCTGGGTAAGAATCCAAACCAAGACCTTAGTAGCACGTAGCCCCCCAATCTCTACTGTCTCTCTCTACTTTAAAAAAGGCAAACATGCAAAAAAAAAAAAAATCAAATCACATGATCATAAAACATGGATCGGCTTTAACTTCTATTCCATGTTTTGTAGTAGAGCCCTTAGTGTTGAGTATACATCACTGCAGCTTGCCATCCTGCTTAGTAAAGTACACCATGTAAGGACAACATACGTAACTCATTTTCCTGGAATGATTCTATTTATTGTAAAACAGTGAACGCACCATCCGCTCACACACCCACAAACCCACACACCCACACACCCACACACCCACACACCCACACTTCTATACAACAGGACAGTGACAGATGTTTACAGCAGAGCCCAAGTGAAAGACCTTGATGCACATAAATACATACAGTTATAATTAAAGCGTAAGGGGTTTAAGCCCTAATCTGCAGCTAGCACTAATCTGCAGTTCGTGCTCGGAGACACACACACGCACACACACACACACATACAAGAATGAGGGAAAGATAACACACAAGCAAAAGATGCAAAAACTTTACCTTGCATGCAAGTCACCACACACCGACTATAATGCATTGGGACTAAAGAAGCATAGGCTTCAAAAGCAGATATGTATGCTGCATGTTTGTGTGAGAGTATGTCGAGTGTGTGCGTGCATGTGTGTGTGAGTGCATGCTTCTTGCATGTTCATGTGCGGGGTCAGTGGCCTGTCCTCTCAGCGTTCCCTAATGCTCTGGGATCCAGGACGGGGGCTTGATGGAATCACAGGAAATTGGATTGTCGTCCATTTACTTTGGAAGCAGCCCGGGAGAGAGACCCCCCCCCCCACCCACCCACCCACCCTCAATACCTGCAGTTAGCTACCATAGCATTTCCCCCCTCTCGTGTATCCCTGTTCCCATCCCATTACGGAGGCATGTCGGACCAAACCTCTGCTTTTACGTGTCATCCAAAGTTTCCCCTTGCGCTGCAGAAATGCCAGGCTGGATGTCAGCATAGGGCTCAATAAAGCAGCCGCCCCTACAATAGCTGGAGGAGAGATCCAGCACTGTGTGGCTCACTAATGGAGTGGGCCAATATGCTTAGGAGCAGCATGGATAGGGATTGATGTATTTGTACAATTGCAGTTTTGCTGAATTTAACTCACACTAATCTATCATTTCTACCATACAAACGATGTGAAGCAAGATGGATGAAAGAGAAAGAGACCAAGTCAGGGATATAACGAGATACGCTCCAGAGACTTATTTCTTTAGCTTTATGCCTAGACAGATCAAAATAGTTGCAAGTGGTCCAAATTCAAAAAGAAAGACAAAGTGATTGTGTGTGCACGCACATACATGCAGACACTGGAGTCTATCAAGAAGTCCACCTCTGTTTGCGTATGTGTTTGCAGTGGTGAGGCCCCTGGAGGATTCCTATCCTACAAGATGAGAGTGCAGGAAGGGCTAGACGATGGAAGGGAGAGTGAGACGGGACAATAAAAAGACGGCAAATAAAAATGTCTGCAGAGCGACACATAAAAAGGGACAGCCCCAGATGTTGCGTTTGTTTCTGGAAAGTGTCACGACTCGCTTCACAGATCCCAGACGAGTGGACACGGCTCCTCGCGAGGTTCAACCACGCCGTGTTAGGTGGAGTGATCAAGGACACGTCAGAGGGGGCAACTTAACTCAGTGATATAAATAGGACACAGAGGGCCCTCGAGTCTATCTCCGTCTCAAACTAGGTTTCAGTCGGTCTGTGTTTCTGTCTGTCTATTTGTCCGTGTCCGAGCCAGACGAGAGATTGCGGGTAGAGGTTAAAGCTCTGTCAAATCCACCACCATCTGTAGAGCCTGCTGCAGCATATGAGACTGAAGACAGAGAAGGCTGTGTGTGTATGTGTGTGTGTGTGTGTGTGTGTGTGTGTGTGTGTGTGTGTGTGTGTGTGTGTGTGTGTGCCATGCCAGACTGCCCCCAAGGACACTAAAAGCTTTCATGTTTTCAATCCAGCCCAACCGCCGACAGCCCTGGGCATATGGTAGGTGTTCTCAAAGCCACTGTGGGATTTTCCTCCCTTAACACCATTCTTTCCATCACTGCTACAACTAGCCCTTCCTATATCTGCCTTCAGACCTGTTGGAGCGCCTCCTTGCGTCAAACGTCTATTAAGAAGAATGGGGTCACTTTGGACAGCAAGATTATTTTCAAGTAGTATTTATTTTAAGACAGACACGGGTACTTCATCAGTGTCTGTCACAAATGTTTTGTCCGTCTTAAAATAAGTACCATATAAAGGTGTAGGCATTTTACCATCAATAAATCATTACCACATTCATTTTTAATTTTTATTATCACCGTAAAACAAACGAGATCATCACCAAGAGGATTGTCAGCTCTACTGGCCTCCTAGTCGGAGTATCATCCTGTTGGTGTGAACCCGCTAACAACCAGACCGTCTGGCTTTTGCCTTGGAAAAAAAAAATCTGGGACGGTGATTGGTTAACAATATTGGTTAACAATATTTGTGAGGAGGAGCGTCATAATCATTAACATGGCCAACTCTGAAGGTTATTGCTAATTTTGACAGCGTTTCAGCAAACGCACTTCACCTCTATCACTTCTACATCCATTTCTTTCCTGTCTTCATTTCCTTTCTTTCTCTACCTCTTCATTTTTCTACGATTGTATTTCTTTTGCAACAAACTTCCATCTCTCAATCAACTCTGTTTTTCTCTCCTCATCTTCCTGTCAGTCAACTAACTTTCAGTCTTTTCTTCTCCTCTTCCTCTCCCCCTCCTCTCCCCGCCTCCCCCCACTGTCCCTGACAGCAACATTAAACAAGTGGGAAAAATGGACAAGCAATTATGATTTATGATCAATGCATGCAGCGGCTGCTGACTTTTATAATGACAGTGGCTCAGGGGGAGAGGAGAGAAGGAGGGAGTGAGGGAGAGTGAGAGAGAGAGAGAGAGAGAGAGAGAAAGAGAGAGAGGGAGACAGAATGAAAAAAGGAGCAAGCAAAAGAGAGAAAGAAAGAGAGAGCACAAGAGGAGAGAGGTGAGCGCCAAGAGAGGGAAGGGGTTGGAAGAGTGTTCTCCAGGGTGTGTGTAGGGAAGACGGGACTGCTGAGGGGGAGAATCGATAGGCAACTGGGACCATTGGTATGCAGATCCCAGCAGACAGCATTATGATGAGCAGGTGCCATTAATCAGACAGCAGCACCCATCAGACGGCAGCACCCATCAGGCAGCAGCACCCAGATCAGAGAGAGGCAGAGTCCCGCCTGCAGCACCAACACAGGCTAGATCAAGTCCAACTGGTCTGCTTCTACATGCAGACATGTTTAGATGCATACTACAAATCATCATGCTGACAAACATAGTGTGTGTGTGTGTGTGTGTGTGTAACTGCAGATGATGAAAGCAGCGGTGCTTGCACACACGTTTACCCTGAGATGTGGATGTGTGTTCCCTCTATGTTTGTGTTTACCCTACCTGTGTGTGTGTATATTGTCACGTGTATGGTTCTGTGTGTGTTTACCCTGAGATGTGTGTGTGTGTGTGTGTGTGTGTGTGTGTGTGTGTGTGTGTGTGTGTGTGTGTTGGGGAGGCCCCCGGTGTTAAAAGGATCGGCAGACAGGGGCCAGCCCTAATTGAATCTGGGTCCCCTCTGTGAGCGGGGGAGAGGTAACCTTGCCACTCGGCGTGTGTGAGCGCTGCCACCCACGGTCAAATTAGCCCGACGCCACGCTCGCTGCCCTCCACCCCCCAGGAGTGTCCTTCAGGTGCCCGGGCCACCCCCACCCCCACCCCTACCCCACCCCCCTGCTAGCACAAGCCGTCCATCCTAAAACAACCCATACAGCTCGGGGACAAAGGGTGACCGGCACTGCTAAAGCACAGGCTGAACTTTATTGAAAAAGGTCCTGCAGCATCTAAACTTTCACCCGCTTCTTCTCTCACTCCATGCAGTGAGCAGTTTATCCTCTTCCTCTCTCTCTCAATTTCTTTCCCTTCCCGGTTTTTTCCCTCTCCCATTCTCTTCATGCTCATCCCCTCCGCCTTTCCCTCCGAGCTTGCTTGTTCCCGTGGGACACCTTAGCCTCCATTAAAGCCATCAGAGAGGAGGGTAGGGTTGAGCCTGAGAATTGACATCGGCAGAGCCCCCCGTCTGTCCTCCTGCGGCTCATCGATGATGTTTAAAAAGAAATATATGAAATAAATAAATACATAAAAGAGTGTAATATGAAAATCAATGGCCAGGCAGCGGGGGCTTGTGGCTGAGGCATTTGGAGTGAGGGACTCATAAAGCTGAGTGCCGTGGGAGACTGATGGAAGGCAAAACACTTACTTTGTTTATTCTCTCTCTCCTCACCCCACCACCCCCTCGCTGTCTGTATCTTGCTCTCACTCTCTCACTCTCTTTTCCCCCCTCTCTGTCTGAAACGGCCGAGGACAGCTTTAATGCTCCTGACAATTTATGTGGCCGGTTAAGAACGATGGAAATCAAATAGTTGAGTGTAGGCAAGGCACAGTGAGTGGCCAATAAGAAAGAAACAACAGCTGATGACGGCTAAGAGGACCGTTACCTGCTGGAATGGCTCTTTAGACTGTACTATTACTGTCAAGTCGCTGGCTCTTTTCTGAGTGCTCGTATTACAGATCCATAACTGTATCTAGGCCCGATAGGCCCTTTTAACACGGCGCGGCAACAGCTTTCATTTCATCAAGTCAAGCTAATGTACATCACGTACTACATATGAAACCTATAAGCGCAGCTAACAGCCACGCATATAAAAAGTCAAGTGGTGTACGTGGCGGCTAAGTTGCCTTTTGTGTGTGTTTGCGTGTGTGTGGGGAAAAAAAAAAAAAATGTACCAAGATATGTTATGATTCTTATACTAGACCTTTAAAACTACTGTCTGACTTTATCTAGTTCAACAAATTCTAGATCATCCCAAAGAAAAAAGATGGACTTTACCTCAAAAAATGTGTCCCTCCTCTACACACACACACACACAGTAACAGATGCATGCACAGTAGTAACGGCCTACATATTGGCAGGATGGCGCGCACACACACACACACACACACACACCATAAATTAGAGTTGGGCTGTCACTGCGCCCGTTATAAAGCGGAAGCTGGGGCTGGCTTTCTTAAACATGTGTATTAATGTGTGCACTGAGCTGGGGGAGTGTCTCAGAGTCCAGCATTAATATGTGGCAGGGAGCCGAGAGTGTGAACCTCTTCTCTGTGGCTGCATTCAAGCTCGGCCATACGGGAACTCTGCTGCGGACACACACACACACACACACACACATACACAAAAGGCACATGCATGCGCACACGTACACAAATGCATGCTTTCACTTCCTTGTTTTTTCCTCTTCTGACCTCTATCTCATCTATTCTTTCGTGTTTTTTTTCACACCCCGTTTTGTTTTGTCCGTTCCTTTTCTTTGATTCCTTGACAGAATCCTTCTCCTCCCTCTCTCCTCCTTACGTTCCCACCTTGCCGCCTTCTCCGTCTTAAAGACCCTATATATTCTGGGAGAGAGGTTACACAATTACACAAACACACGTGCACACAACCACACACACACACACACACACACACACACACAATTATGACAAATCTTGCTGGATATTTGTTATGACTGGGCTGACTGAGCCATTAGTTATAGGAGGCAGTGCTGGGAAAGGGGAGGGATACAAACGTGTAATAATGCCTCCGCCATAGAATTTCAATCAGCCACTGCTGCGTGTGTTTGTGCGTGTGTGTGTGTGTGTGTGTGAGTGCATGTGTGTGTGTTTACCACTTTAATCACACAAGTATTTGACACCACTGTAGAGGACATAGATGAGAGGGTTCAGTGTGCTTTTGTGTGCTACTATAGCAGACCTAGCTTGACTTGAAAAAGGCAAAACACACAGTAGAGCTGCATAATAACAAGAAGAAAAAAAAAAGACGTTGAAAAATGTTTTACTGAATATTGCGATTGCAAAATGAAATGTAATAAATGCAGATACAGCTTCTTCTACCCGCTTTCCTTCCTAAAAACGGCGTGCACGAGGAGAGAATGAGATGCTAATGCTTTGGATTTGCTCAGTTTGATTAAAATGAAACATTTTCTCTGACATGCAACTTGATTTGTAGACCAGGGAATTGGCACAGCTCAACAATACCTTATTGAGGAAGCTGTCTGAAACACTCTTTGCTCCAAGAAAAAAAAACCTGCAGCCTCTTTCCATTTGGTAATTACAGCACTTATTTCTACTTTTTCTATTCATGGTGCATCCCTAACACACAGTACATCTGCAGTGTGTCTGGCATCATAACAGTGGATCATGAAACTGATGACCAACAAAAACAAACCAAAAGTTAGCTGTACTAACTAGTGCATGTTTTCCACACTGTCAATGCTTTTATCAATCTTTGAAAAAATACATTGGTATAATATCTTTGTATAATATATTTTTTGAGGTGCAGGATATGATTCTAGTTCGCACCACACTCTGAAACACTCTGGCCTAAAAATGATAAAAATATAACACAAACTGCAACCCAGGGGACCTATTTTAGTGTCTGGCATCAAAAAAATTGAGAAAAAAAGGCTGAATGTGAAGCAACTGGAGGTCGACAGTTATTAACCCACATGGAAACACGTCCACATACACACCTACATTCACTGATTAGCTCCATATTCAACTACAGAAACACCTTTCACTAACAAAACACATACAAACAGCACTAAAGCACTGAGACCAGATCAACACCCCCCCCCCCCCCCACACACACACACACACACACACACACACACCACACACATCCCATCAATATCAAATCAATGAGTTTAGACCCTGAGAGGAAGACATATGTCATTACAAATCAACCCAAAAGTCATGTGCATACAACACTCTCTCTCTCGCTCTGTCACACACACACACACACACACACACACACACACAGTTGATACCAGTTGAATTGGTTACAACATGTTTACCAAACTCGTCATACAGTATAAATGTACATGTCAGAAAATGACCTAAATGAATGGAAACGTCTTGTGATGATGCGTCTGTGCCTTGCTAACCCAAACCCCACACACACAGGAACACACCTTGTCCCTGTGAGCTCCCCGGTCCACATGCAGACTGTGTGTATGAGACTTGTTGTGTGTTCTCTTGCCGTGGTCGCAGGCCAGTCAGATATTTATTACTATTGATCTAGCTGGTCCTGGCTGGAGACTTTTGTTCTGCCGGCTCGAGGCTCTGACCTCAATTAAGTTATGAATTTCTATCTGATAGACTGGGAGCGCTTCGGGGCCCGCCACCGCCGCCGCTACCACGCTGGATTAATTAGAATTAGCGGTGCTGCGAGTCGCCCTCCCCGCCTCATGGATCATGTTGTTTTAATACAAAGTAGAGGAGGAGGCAGGGGGGGGGGGGGGCTGAGGGAAATGGAGGAGGAGGGGGTGGGGGGGAGATGTGAGAGAGAGAGAGAGAGAAAGAGAGATGGGGCCAAGGCAGAGAAAGACAGAGGGGAAGGGATGAGTCAAACACGAGCGTCTGAGGAAGGGGGCGTGTGCATAAACCCTCTTCCTCCCGTCACCTTCCCCTCCGCTACCTCAACACCGTTTCTTCCCTCTCGTTGTGTTTTGCGTTGTGACAACCTGCATCTCACCTGCGCTTCCTCTTTGTCGGCCTAATCCCAGACCCCCCCCGCCCCCCCTCCCCTCCCCCGTCTCCATTATTGACCCTCTCCGTAATCACACTCTTTAAGTCTGACATTGTGCAACTCTACTTAGGGCCATTCCTGAATCCTGACCTTTGCAGAGGTAGGAAGCCCCGGAGCCCCGGAGCCCCCCAGACGTTGCACCTCTGAACGTAAGCCCCGCCATTCAGCTCCGATCGTCCTGAATGGGCATGCCCTTTCTAGAAATGCATATTTCTACGGCGACCCTACGGCGTGTTGGTTTGAGAAGAATGACCCAAAAGCAGGACAGGAGAAGGGTTAGGGGTTCCCACCTGAGAAACAAAAGTTGTGTGTGTGTGTGTGTGTGTGTGTGTGGGATGAGGCTTAGCCGTGGGGGTGGGATTACTGTGTCTGGGCAGCGAAATGACCACAGGGGAAGTGGACACACACACACACACAAACAACAACGAGCCAGATAAGAACACACACACCTCAACTTTCAATTACACAACCATCCATCTTCAATTCTATACGTTTTTCTTTTCATGTCGGATCGCTTTCCTCTTCCCGTATGATGGAATGTCCTGGGAGTGGCTCGTTAATGTGCTTAAAAACACGTCTGGTAGCCCGGCCTTCGTTCACATCATTACATTAAGTGAGCCCTTTTTTTCCTCCCGTCGCTCCCGCGGTTCCCACACTGCAAAGCTTCTGCTGCTCGCGTGCCCCACTTTCCTCCGGGGCGCATTAGCTAAGGCGGCAGTGATATGAGTGAGTGGCGTTCCAGATGTACCAGACCCCCGGGTGCCTGATCTACTGTTGGCAGGTGGTGGAGCTGTGATCTGTGTATTCAAACACCCAGCTACCTATTGTAGCGCCCCCCCCCACCCCCATTCCCTTGATCCAGGATTAACTATCAAACAAGCCCTGATGCAGGTTACCAGGGTTTGGGAACAATTCACTAAAACAATCAGTTGATTAATTTCAAACGATTTTCCTCCACCGCCAAGCAAATAATAATACTTTGTTGTTTTTTTGCCTCCTAAGTCCTCCTAGCCTTTTTAATCAACAAATTAAGCATAAATCATGTTTGATCTTTATTTACCGGTCGCTCGGCAGTTGGTAGAGGTCAAGAGAGATTACTGGGCCCACCGACAGCCTGCAGACAACCCAAACATTCCCCTTGTGAACACACACACACACACACACAACCTCAAAGCCCACACTCTCCTCTTCCTGTCAAGGGGGCTCTTGGCCAAATGAACAGAAGCATAAAATTATACAACAACGTTTTATTTTTCTTCTTCTAAAAGTTCCCTCATAAACGGCAGCGATGTAACTGAACCCTAAAACTAAAGTAAAAGAAGGTTCTAGCAAGTTCTAATGGGCCATATATCGTTCTGTAAGCTTTACATAGCGGGATAATTTGGCAGTGGGACAGTGTGATATGATTTAGCAAGCTATATTTTCTCTCAGCCACCTCCACACCACCTCATAAATCTGCTCC
Organism: Hoplostethus mediterraneus; assembly: GCA_034670385.1. Lineage (NCBI taxonomy): Eukaryota > Metazoa > Chordata > Actinopteri > Trachichthyiformes > Trachichthyidae > Hoplostethus > Hoplostethus mediterraneus. Next base: position 9,420,510 of record JAXDDW010000008.1, read on the forward strand.
ATGTAACGCTGCCGCAAAGGTCCGGTTGCCACGAGATGAACCGCGTCCAGCTGACTCAACGCCTCAGACACCCGAGAGACCCGCTGACCTCACCTGAACGCAGGGTTGTGCCCGTGCTCCCAACATTTCCCGACCTCTTCTAACATCACTTATAGACATTTTCTTGAAAAGGTCGAGGGAGTTTTTCCAAGTAGGAAAGGATTTTTAAATAATTCAAACAAAACTATCCACTCTTTTGTGGCACAAACCATAATGGAGGGAGAGAAGGAACATGCCCCTCTTCTGATAAGGAAGAAAGTAGAGAGTAAGACAAAGTGGGGCATGAGGGAAATAAATTAGAGCCTGTTGAAATTCAACCATCCAGCACGACTACCTGGGCAAAGATTTATGTCTCCTTCTTGGGCCGGTGAAAAACCTTGACGCACAGGGAGATTAATTCATATTTTAACGATAGATACACGAGTGTAAATAGGCTGTATCTTACAAAAGGTTAAAAGGTGCCATCTATACATCAAGCCTCCTCTACTGTCACTGTCCTGATACGGCTCTACATCATCAGTGAAGTGTTTCAGAGTTATCCCATTGTTAAGTCCTTTATGAACGGCCCAGAAACACCCCCCCCCCTCCCAACAGCATGCAAAACGGAAAAAAGCCACGCATGACCACAAAAGAGAAATTCATTTGCCAAATGTCCTGATTATGTGGGTTGTGCAATGTAAAACAATTTGCCTGATTACTTCCAATTGATTCGGCCTCACAGTTAAAGCCTCCGTTTGCAGCCCAGTGAACTGCACTGTGCTGTGCCGCTGGGCGGACACAGTATTAATTTCGCCAATGTGCGGCTGAGCCAGCTTACCGCCAAAGCCAAAGCCTCCTGGCTGCAGCTAAACCTGGGGAGGCTCAAAACAAGAGGCTAGCTAGCTACCTGCTAACTCTGTCGGCTAAAGCCCCGGGGGGATTTGTCTGTGCCACAAAGTGAATTAAAGTTGACCTTCCGAGAGGGATGGAGAGGATGGAGAGAGAGAGAGAGAAAGGAGAGAGGCGCTGGGGATGCTGTAGACGTCACCACGGCCTTGGGTATGTATGTGCATGTGTACATACAGGAAACAGGGGAATGATGGAGATGGAGAGAGAGAGAGAGAGAGAGAGAGAGAGAGAGAGAGAGAGAGAGAGAGAGAGAGAGAGAGAGAGAGAGAGAGAGAGAGAGAGAGAGAGAGAGAGAGAGAGAGAGAGAGAGAGAGAGAGAGAGAGAGAGAGAGAGAGAGAGACATAGAGAAGTGCTCCTCACCTGACTGTTGATGTCAGCTTTGTTCTGCAGTAATACAGACACCAGCTCCTTGTGTCCTCTGTCACAGGCCCAGTGCAGGAGAGCCCGACCCTGCACACGCACGCACACACACACACACACACGCACACACACACGCACACGCACGCACACGCACACGCACACGCACACACACACAATCAGGAGTTTGTCTAAACACTTAAGGCTACAGTTTAGTTTAAAAGTGCTTAACAGCATGCTATGCCTGTGTTTGTGTGTGTGTGTGTGTGTGTGTGTGTCAGTTCAGACAGCGTGGACGTGCTGTAATCAACAGAACAGACAGACAGAAGAACCGCCTTCTCACCCTCCTACTCCTCTAACTCCTGCTTCTCAAAGTTAACTCGACTTCAATCCATTTCTCCGCCTCCAGAAAAAATAAATTATGCACTACCATTCAGAGCGCAGAGCCTTCAGACCTCAACTTCATAACGAGCTGCTGACAGAATGAACTCAGGGCCAGCAGCAGATGCAGAGATTGGTGTGTGTGTGTGTGTGTGTGTGTGTGTGTGTGTGTGTGAAGAAGAGGGGTAGGTGGACTCCAGGACAAATTGCAGAAACCCGCTCACAGTCTTTAGAGCTTGATTGATGGGAGGCTGTGGACAAAACGAGAGCAACCCCCTACTCTTGCTCTCTCTCTCTCTCTCTCTCTCACTCTCACACACACTCC
>JAXDDW010000008.1:9427500-9457500 GCA_034670385.1 Hoplostethus mediterraneus
AAGAAATTCTAACTAAAATCTGATGTTTCTAATACATAACGTTTTTTGCATGGTGGTGACAGGCTTACCTCTTGTTCAAGGACAGAGGACTGGAAGTGTTCAACGTTACCAATCTGCCTAGCTAGCCCACCTATGGAGAAGGCACTGACCGTGTTGCTTAGTACATTCAACACAAAACAAAGCTGAGCTCATCTGTTCACATTGAATGCCTATAGGACGCCTCTCCTCCTAGCCTATAGACACAGCCTACGACGGACAGACGTGACCTCATTGGTAATAAATTGGTAACAACATGCAAGAGAACAATATAAACTATATAGGGCCTTAATTTGTGACTCTTGCTAATCTTTTCATGGCATTCCACATGACATTCAGTTGGGCCAAGACTTTATTACCCAGACTATTCTTCGCTTCCCCCATGACTCACAAAAGAAGCCACACAAATCTGATTTCAGAAAGTAGGGGGGGGGGGGGGACACGACAAGCGGAGCAAAACAACTGTGCGTGCACTTTTGGGAAAACCTAATTCACTTCTGAAACTCAGAATATTCGCTGATGCACTGCCCCTGCTCCTCCGCAATATAATGTAATATAATGCCAGTGTCTGCTCAACAATAGAGGCAGGAACAGAGGTCAAATTCTGGCTATTATTCTCTCCCCTGCTTCTCTGTCTATGCACTCCCACTTACACATTTCCCTGTGCTTCAAAAAGAATGGCCGCCGCCATGCTATGGTGCTTTGTTAACACTAATACAATCAGCTTCTTTTCGTGGAAGGGGGGTGGGGGGTGGGGGGGCATTTGAGCGTTCGCTGGCCTGTCTGTCGGGCTCCCTCTTAGCATTGTGCGACTCTGGGGCGAAGTCAGCGAGTATTGCCCCTCAGCAGTACCGCAGAGAAAAGAATGTGTCAGGATTGGGCATACAGTTTTGAGAGTGGCTGACACTGACAGAAATGTGGAGGGAGAGAAAGGGGAGGAGACGGATACAGGAGAAAGAAGGGGAGCAAGTGGGTAAGAAAAGTGTGTGTGGGGGGGGGCTAGAAGTTGAAGAGAAAAAATGGGATGGTTTATCGGCAAGGGGGGACACACTAGGTGACACAGAGCATCCTTTTTCTCTTCAGTACTAGAACTCCATCTCTCTGGGGCTTGTAGATAGAGGACCATGTCACTGTGAACCTGACGTCCTGTCCTGTCCCATCCAGACATCTGCTCTGTGTGGAAGATGTGTTATTCAGGGGTGGCTTACAGGTGTGAAGCTGCTGTTCTCGGCGTTGCCACATCCACATAATTATAAGCCGTGGCAACCTGTAACCCTAGAACCAGGACCGACTGGAGAAAGCTTTAGACTGCTCTTCAATTCTCTAATTAGATCAGCTGATAGTTTGTCAGTGGAAAGACATTAAGAGTGATTGTTATTTTGAGCCAGAAAAGTCAGCCATCCTCCCCTCCAGCACATGAGTTAAGACTGTAGCTGTAGCCACAGTCACGATGATAAAAAACAGCTTCTTGGTGGATGCTACTACAACCAGCCAGCTAGAGCTTATAGAGGGGGCTACAATTTTAAAGCCAACATTTCACAAATAAATATGATTTTCAGAACAGAAATGTAGATGTGTACAAGGAAGTTAGATAGTGTATCTTCATGCAACAAGTGGCTGGTCTATGTAGTATCTTATTAACTACTAAGTATGAACATGAACTTGAAGATATTGGAACTTAACTATGCTTAGAAGTGTAAACAGCCCTGCACTATTAGATAAAACACTAGTGCTGTGTCAAAATCAAATTCAGTTGCTCTCTCAGTATCCCCCCCCCCCGCCACCCACCCACCCCCGCCCATCTGACAATAATGACTCTAGCTTCGGTGTGTTAACTTGTGGTTCTGTGTGGAAGAAACCTGACAGAAGTTTCCGCTGTTACCAATTTAACAAATGTTTTCCAATCATAATACTTCCCAGTTGAGCAGAACAGGTTGTTGTTGTAACTGAATGATGCCACTGTCACCGCCCCCTCCCACACGGTAAGCCTGTCCATGGCAACACTTCCCTCCTGACACAGTCAAACGAACACACACACCAACACGGGAGTGTGTAAATATAAACATTCTCTCATGTGAAGACACACACGCCATTTTTTTTTTTTTCAATGGCCAGACTAAGAATGTGCATTCATACCTCAATCTGTCAGCAATTTAAAGAAGATGAGCTCCTTATCCCCTGTGTTTTTCATCTTAAACATACAGTATGAAGAGCCATAGGAACTCCTGGGAGGTCTTGTATTGTCAGACACTGACCTCTATTGGCAAATATACTGCACTGCGTTCTCAAAAGTCAGTGGTGGATGTCAACTTTTTATATTCACAGCAGTCATTCATAATCTGTGTTGGTTATATCAACAGTCACTTAAAGGGTCTTATTTGGCCTCTGTGGTTGTACTCTTCCAGTAAACATGCCTATAAAATGCTTTATTACATTTAATTTCCTATTTTGGAATACGCTATCACAATATGTAAGAATGAAATAGTTTAAGTATAGCATAACATACAACAGTAAATAGTTTATAGCCAAGATATCATGTTAGGAATCAGGCTTGATTTCTCAGAAAGAGTTACTATTACCTTGTTGCTGCCTTCAGGGTCTAGTGCATTGACGCAGGAGACGTACTCCTGCATGGCCTGCTCTGCCTCCATGTCTCCAAGCTGCTTCCAGGCTTGCCTGCATCAACAACACTGTTATAATCACCGTCAACAACAACAATGTCAGCACTAAGAATAGAAACTACAAAAAGTGAGAAACTGACCACTTGCCAACCACCTTTGGTTACACTTGTGACTCAGTGGTCCACTGGAACATTATAAAAAAGGAACCTATCTCTTCCTCACTGAAACACAGGTGTCTCTCTCTCTCTCTCTCCCTCTCACACACACACACAAAGCGAGAGCGAGCGCGAGATACATGTGCATGCATGTGCACATATCTACAAACATGCAAAATGCTCTCTCACACACTCACACAAATACACATACCACTTTGTGTGACAAAGTGGAATTTGAAACTGAAAATCTGAAACAGAAACTGAACCTGAACATTGAAACTGAGTCCTGGAATCCTGATAAACAGGTTAATTCATGTTTCCAAGGGGTGAATTTATTCGCTGTACACCGACTGATGGTGTTATAAATGATCTATTAAAGTCCTGCACAAACACGTCATGGGAACCTGATCACCAACATGGACTACATACCATTTTCTCTGGCCTTCAAAGTCAAAAAAGCCAGGCTTTGATGTATTGCACTTTCCCACTTTGACCTGTGAATACAGCGAGTGTAAATTATTCAGTTCATCCATTGTAAACCACAAAGTGACAACATATAACTCATTTAAATGGCGGTAATAAGTATCCGGTGCATCAGGTTTTGATCCAAAGCGGTATTGGGGAGTGCAGGGGGAGTAAGGTAGGCCTACACAGCCACAGTGCCATCTGATCCGATAATCACCTGTTTGTAGCGAGCATACAGGTACAACAACTGGTCCCTACTGGCCGTCTGAACTAGATCCCCGAGGCGGTCCGCTGCAGACTCAAACTCCCTTTCCAGGTCTTCTCCTTCCAGTCGGTCTACCACTTCAACTGCACTACAGTCAAATTTCCCCAAACCTAGATCCGAGTCGGAGTCTGAACCTGCTCCGCCGAGGGGCTCCCCTGTGTCGGGCCGAGCTGGATCAGTACCCGAGCCCGTCGCTGAATCCGGGGAGGACGACGGCGATCGAGATGCCATTATTGTTTGTATCGTAATGTCAAAGACACCGTAAAGTGAATAAAAATAAAGAATTTAAGGGGCAGTGAAGCGTAGGTTTCTCATAGAGGATTATGAAATGTTTCAGTGGCGACTTCTTTAATCCGTTACCGTTGACAGTCGGACTTGTTTCTACGGTTGGTCCGTCTTCGGTACAGTTGGCTAAAAACGCCGGCTAAAATCATGACAGGAAACCACCGTTCCGGTGAGTGTAATCTAATCTCTTTCCGCTGCGTTTTGGCAAGAAACAATGTCAAAAATGTTTAAATAGTCAATGAATTTATTTGGCTTAGTTAAAACTTATTTAGCATGTATGGATTTTTATGGTGGCGGAAATCGTGTTTGCAAATCTATTAAAGAAATTGGCTGGGGTTATAACGCAGATAAGTGACAAAATGCATTAGCACAGTATGTCCACCAGATGCCACTAGTGGCACAATGATGAGCCAGTTTGTCATTTGTTCACTGTATGCTTGACTCCACAGGCTGCAAGCGGCTGCAATCATGAGCCAACAGCATCGTCTCGCCAGAGGTTCAGACTACAACTAAGAACTGATTAAGTAGAATTTCAAATTAGACAGATACATTTTTCATAAAATTCAAAGCAAATTTCCAGTCCTGCAAAATGTAGTCACTGACACAAAAACAAAGAGTAAATATAAAAATTGTCAGAAAAATTGCCCAACTCTTCTAAGAGGTTTAAGCACGTAGATTTCCACTCTCATTATCTTGTCTTGCGTTTACCTAGTTATTCGGGGAACTCTAAAGTACAGGCAACATAATGAGGCTGATGAAACTTCTATGTCTATGAAACTTTTAACAATGGTATTTAGCCCCTTCTCATAAAACTTTCTGCTCTGCTGGAGCCATACCTCCCTATCAAAATGTACTTCATATTATAGACCACAGAAGGCTAATTAATTTAATTGAGTACCCAATTTTCTTTAACCCTCTGTCACATTTCTAGAGCATTGTGAAAATGTTAAGCAGTGGGGCTCTGTGTGACTTCTAGCATATCCTAGCATAACTCTATCAGGATATTTCACCCCAGAAATATATAGATATGAGAGAGAGAGAGAGAGAGAGAGAGAGAGAGAGAGAGAGAGAGAGAGAGAGAGAGAGAGGGAGGGAGGGGGGGACAGAAAGTTTCTTGACATATGAGAAAAAACATAACATAATCAAATTCATATAATGTTTAAGTGGCGTCTGCGATATTAGTTGTTAGAATAAAACATAATTGCACCGGAGTACCCTTCGGCAGTGATTCCTAAACTGCGGTCCAGGAACGCCGCAGGCTTCCCTTAGGGTCTCCGGGGGTGCCCCAGCAAAATCAGGATTAGTATAATTTCATTATTATTGCATTCATTTAAAGTTAGCAGTCGGAGAGAGTGCATAATGACTATTATGATCAGAGGTTTCACTTCCCCCCACCTTACAGACAGACAGCAACAATCTTCTCAGAGGGGGGGACAAAAACTTGTCATACGGGTGTCTGTGGTGTTTGGGGGTCCTTGACAAGAAAAAGCCCTGTTTTAATGCATGCCATTAACCAACACTGTTTTACAGGGGTCCCAAATAACGCCTCCTGTCCTTGCGCGCTATGCTGACGCAACCACGTTGCTGTGGCTCAATGCGATGGCGGACCGCAGTGTCCCTAGACCTGCCCAGGGAGGGACGGAGGAAAGTCACTAAGGCATTCTCACGGGCGCCGTTGTATTGTCATCAAGCCACCTGTTAAAGGGAGGGAGGCCGCTGTTATTGCTGTCCCCCTCATGGAATAGTATGTGGGACGGGATCTGTGTGGAGTACGTTCACCGGGACGAGCCAGAAGTGGAGTAGGAGAGGAGTGCGCCGCTGACGCACCGCGTGAGAGCCAGCAAGTTGACTGAAATAACAAAAGTCGCGTCAGCGGGGAAGGGGACAGTCGCACTCGGATTTACGGAGGTTTGAGGGGATAGTTGTTCCGGCAAAATGAAATTCGCGGAGCATCTTTCGTCCCATATCACCCCAGAGTGGAGGAAACAGTACCTTCAGTATGAGGTAAACTAACATGCCTTGCATTTGAAGGAAAATACCTCTTGAATGTTGTGATTTATCATGGGAGAACTCCCACAAACATATCTTATCTGTCGTTTCTGTTAAGGCGAAATAGGAAAATATGAATCAAAATTGTGATTGGAATGTAAAATTATTTTCTATCATTTTTTACTTTTAGCCTACTTCTTACAGCAATAAAGAGACTGGAAGATAAGGGATGCCCTATTGTTTATGATAGGCAAATAGACTGCGGTTGTTGGTAATCACGAACACGGTTAGCAATTAGTGGGTTTTATTGCTGTTTGTGGAGTTTACAATATAGTAAAATAAAAAACAATTTTTTTTTTTTTTTTGATGAGTTTATTGACAAATTGGATTAATGTAATTCTGAGATTGACAAAATCCTTTTGTTACTTGCACAATTCATAGTCTAAATAATTTGTAATGAGTATCTTATAAATGATTTATTTTATTTTATTGTGATGATTTTTCTTTGCAATTCCATTGTGAAAGAAATGGAAATACTGCTACATACAATTGCTATTGCATTTAAGAAAAACCTTATGCAGCCATTAGGCTGCATATGGGTCTAATAAAAAATGTCTACCAGACCAGATTGTCAAAATTGTCTACATTTTCCATAACTGAAATGAGAGATTTTTGGAATGTAGTTTAATTTCTATGATTTGTCATATTACATTGCAGTTGAACAAAAGGGAGATCTGTCAGCCATCAATTATGCATTTCTGTGAAATTGCAAATATCCTCTTTTAATTATTCCTTTTTATTGACTTGAATTTTCATGATTTTTACAGGTATAATTCCTATTATAACAGGATGTAGTTGAATCAATGTTTTGCATGATTTAAAAAGTAATGGGTGTCTTTTGCCCTCAGCCTACAAAGCTTCGTCCAAAAGGGCATTCTGTCTGGTGTTTGACTTTTGTCTGCGGTTTTGGAGAGACTGTTGGGTACTCACATGGTCTTTGTTGGGTGGTGTACAGTACTTTAGGAGCGTTTTCTTTTTCACACCCCACTTCTCCCTGCTTCACTAAGAGCTTGAGTGCAGACATGTAGTGACAGGACAGGCTGCTCCGTTCCATTTAGCTCTATGAATTATAGACAAAGACCCTGTTCTCTTCTGCCTCAGCAGCCTACATCCCAGGCACAACATAAGCTCACTGCACAGGTTTCATTCTGAAAAACTGAATATTATTATAAAGTTGGATATTTGCCACATGAGTAATTTGGATCTGCCCAGGTAATGAAGAGGGTTAATGAATGACATACTGTGCCAATTCTGTATGAAAAACATCTTCAAAAATATAATTGAAGTGAATAGCAAGTCAAATAAATATATGTATGCCAGACTTATAGTGGATACATTGGAGAGATAGTATAGGATAGTGGTAGAAATGTATTTGAATTGATGATTAAGATACATGTATACTCCATGCAGGGTCTTTGTATGTACAGATTGACGCATAGTGAGACCAGGGACAGATGCATGGCCATACCAGCCATTTTACACCTCCAGCTTTTGGCTCGGCACTCAGATGCTGACCTGAGATGGATGATGACGGATTCAGCATTCAGTGTTGAAATTTAGTAACAGTGTAGTAACTATAATAATCTTGAATAAATATTTAATTTATAATATTGTAACATATAAGTAATATATTTATTTTAGTACCCCTCAATAGAGGCAGTAACCTATACTTGCTGTTTGAGAAGAAGTGATTGTATTTTTTTTTACTGGAATTATTCATGATTTTGTTGTAGATGTATGAGAAGATTATTCTTATAATATTGCCAACAACTGATATCTGGAATCAGTTGTAATTAATCACTGGTGTGTATTTCTGATTGGTAGAAATTCATATGGAAGCAACACCTTTCAGAAACCACTCAGAAAATCCATCTTATGAAACATATTGTTGTTACATGTGTAGCTATCATCTTAGTTGTGTAGAACAGGAAAGTCTGAATCCTTGCCTTACATATTGTATAGCATTGCCCCATATGGCTGTGTTTAAAGTACTATAATGCATCCAGCAAGGAGGATTTTTGCACGTTTTTATGTATGTGTCTGCATGGTAGCTGGTAGGTGCCTGCAGAGATGGCAAACACCTACAGAAGATGCACATCTTATTCAATGATTTGAAACATATGAGAGTACAAGTCGATATTCAAGGAGCTGTCAAGGAGTCAGTGGACTGTAGGGAATTGGGTCATTGAAAGAGTACATACTATTCTATAAAAGAAAACAATTTCAGTATGTCATTCCCATCAATGCGAAGCCTCAATGTGCTGCTGTGGTGCAACAAAAGCAGCGTCACTTATGAAACAAAGAGAACGTAACGGGTGCCTTGAGAGATGCATGAAAACATTCAGCAATTACAAACAGTAGTAACTGTCACAGTCCTCCATGAGGCAGTTATCCTCCATTAGTGCAGTTGATGTTTGGTACTTCTTTTGTTGAGTAGTTCTTTTGAAATTGACATATTGTAATACAGTCCTCTATTTCTTAATTGACACAGTGTCAATTTCTTCTTGTGTCCTCAAATGCAGACAACACAACAAAATTTGAATTTTCCAAACCCTTCCTTTCCAGTGTGCAGCAACACTGCAGCAGTGGAGGACTGCATGCAGCCCAGTCCATGCAGTAAAATGTGAGACTTCCAGAGCGGCTGCCTGTATTCAAATTGACTTGGACTTTATGTGATTCTCCTGCCTTTATGTGCCAGTTAGATTAATTAACCTGTTGCCCACTTCTCACTGCCTCTGCTAGACTCTCCTTTTAGAGCACGCTATTGTGTGGAAAACGGTAACTGTCTGTTGAGATTGGTTAGACAGTTTCTATGCAGCTGAGAACGATGCGGCAAAGTGGCCGTGCCAGAAAAGACACTTCATCTGAGGCATTGACCAAGTGAGTGAGTGATAGAGTCATTAGGTGTGTGGTTTATCCTATGGGGCTAGTTATAAGCCAATGTGCTAAACAGCTGTTTGATATGGAGGTGTGGATGTGCTGCAGACTCTACAGGCCACTGCTAAAAAATAGGGATTTTAAATTGGTTGAGAGATGTAGATATTTGTCTTTAGATTTAATAGAGCTAAAGTGCAAAATATTTAATTTCTGTCTTGGCCATTGGATCATACTGTCTCTGACTTACTGCATTCTCTTGGTTTAACGTCTCTGTGTGCTTCATATAGCAGGAGGGATTTTTTATTATACAAAAGCAAACTTGCTGGTATTACAGTATGGAAGATCTGTCCTGTCAATCAGATGTGGAGGCTACTGAACTCAGATGTATATAAATGTTGCATCAAACCCTTGAGGTGGAGAAAAAAGGAGAGAGAGAGAAGGGGGGGGGGGTGCAGGTGTGTGTGTGGGCGAGAGAACAAGGCCCCACATGCTTCTACCTCTGCAGTCTAATCACTTGTGTGGGTTTAGACAAGCGGGAGGAGAATGCTTGTGGAGGCTCACATTTACAATTCAAACTAGCAAGGTGGTATTGTTTAGATCAAAGCAGGCACCTGTGTGCTTCATGGAAAGGTTTCAGCGAGTGATTGTTGATTAAATTCAAAGGTCTTTTTTCACCTGTGCGCTCTGGTTCAATTTTCTAAACCAGCAGAAGGAGCTTGGTTTTGCTATAGAGACTAAAATATTGTCACGTTGTCTAAACTCTGGGTTGTGGATCTGGGATTCAGAGCATGTTACACAATATGGGCAATATGTATGCAACAGGGATGGCATGGCAACTGCTGAGAACCCCCTTTCCTACTCCTCCCTCTTTCCCTCCATCCCTCACCTCATCCTCCCTCCCCCACTGGGAGGACATCTGGTCCCAGACCAGGCCTGCCCTCTGCTCCCCTCCTCTCCTCCTCCCTTCCTCTCATCCTTTCCTCCTCTCTACTCTTCTTTATCCATCGGGGATCCACTCAGTAACAAAGCCAGGGATTCATCTGATCCACAATTGGCATTTTATTCTGTTCAGAGATCTCTTCAGACTAAGGAGTGATGTTCTGCTAGATCTATAGTGCATACTCTGCGATCTTCTCAAGCACAGGGATAAGGATCTCAAGCATCTTAGAGGAGTGTGGGTCTCTGATTTGACCATCTAGCACGCAAACATTTTGTTAAGTACTCCACTCAACATGTCACAGACATATAATGATTTTTATTGAGAACATCCATTCCACAGTGTAGGCTCCAGTCTGTCATAGTAACACAAATGCGTTCCATGCAGTACATGCATGTTGGTTTAGTGTGTAAACAGCATGATCACATGAATGCAGGGCCATCCCAGCTGATAGCCCCATCAGCCTTAGTTATTGTCTACAGGTTTCACCATTGTTCACGGCCAAGCCTGCAGGTTCATCCCAATTCCCCAAAGACCACCCAGCCCCCTTTCCCTTCACTGCCATCGCCATGGCAATGCCTCCATCTTGATAAATGCCTCCTTGTCTGTATATCTGTTTTCCAGTTATTAGTCAGGGCCCTCTGTGCTCCTCAGAGATTAGTCAGGACCGGGCCCTGCTTCAGGACTGAACGTGTACGCAGTCAGACGAGATAGAGACGATGCTAGGTGCACATGAAATGTTTGCCTCTTGGATTGGGCTTCAACATTAGTGTCTCACTGTGCATGTGGTCCACAGAGGAATGTGGGTCTATGAACTTAAGTATCAATAATAGACTGCCATTTCTGTATCACAGAGCTCACTGACTGATAATAACGCACAGTGGTTTCTGAGTGGTTCCCACCCACACACAGGATTACTCACTCTGCTCCCGTTGTCATGTAGCAAAAGCAGCAGGTTCTATAGGAGGGTCTGGTCTGAATGGTTTGATATGTTCAAAGGGTAAAGCCATGAAAACAGGTGTTATTGGTATTAGGGAATAGAGCACATTTAGATGATTCAGCTAGTCCTGATTTTCATTGTAAGTCATAGTTTGATACTATGACTTCTTTACATATGAATCAAATTACTATTTCAAATGAGAGTTTGGCACATGGTGCAAATATTAGAGCAACTTTCTCCGAACCTGCTCTGATCTTTTCCTTCTCTCAGACCTTAACTTCACCAACTTGAATACTTTTGTTACTATGTAGTTGAAAAGCTAAACCTTTTGCTTTTAAATTCCTAATATTGTTCATTCCTGTTCATTTCCAAAGACATCTTCATCTAGAGAGACAGCGTTCAGTCCCAGCCTGTTCTCTGACTACCACTGACATGATGTGCCAGCACATAATTATCTGTCTGTTTCTGTTATCTGCAAGGTCAGTCTGATTGCAGAGAAACAACCTCACTTAGCTACTACAGCTCCCTCCCTCCCTCCCTCCCTCTCTCTCTCTCTCTCTCTCTCTCTCTCTCTCTCTCGCTCTCTCGCTCTCTCTTTTATTATAATTTGAAAGATGTGAAATTTGATAGGCAATTGGTGTCCATCAAACGCAATCTTCCAGTTGAATGCCAATCACATCCTGTAACTCACACTGCTATCAGTGACATCCAAACACCAATCACTGCATTGTCATTTCTCTAGTATAACTTAGATAATGAAAATCCCACAGTTTGTGCATTGTTCATTATGTTAGCAGCTGCGAGGCCGTTACTTTAATTTCTTCATGTGGAGGATAATTGTTTAGTGGATGGCTCTCAGATGGCTTTAGATGGCTCGCTTATATACACAGTTCTTCTACTGGCAACCTTTGTGATCTGATGTGGATCTGACTCAGGCTGTTTTTGACCTTTTGATCTATCAGTCAAACTGAATCACTTCACATCACCACATACATGTACGCACTCTATGGACTCTAACATCTTAACATATACATTGATACTCAGGTCACCTGGGTCAGTGTTTGCTGACAGTCGATGATCTGACCAGTGATTCTGTATCTCGTTCCCCCATCAGGCATTCAAGGACATGTTGTATGCTGCCCAGGACCAAGCCCCGTCCATAGAAGGTAAGGAAACTCCCTATCTGGGCACACACACACACACACACACACACACACACACACACACTCTGATACACAGAGACCCAGACAGATATTCAGACACACACAGGACACACACAGAAAGGCAGCAGACACACACACACACACACACACACACACACACACACACACACACACACACACACACACACACACACTACTACTCTGGCTTGGGCCTGTTTGGGCACCCCCAGAATAACAACACTTCATCTACCTAAATATAGGTGGAAATCGTTGCCATCCTGCTGTCACTCACTCTCTGCCTTAACCAGACCGAGGCCAAATATATGTCACTTATTTGAATTATTGCTGTATACGTGCTGTAGTTGAAAAGTCATTTGACACTATCTAAATTGACCTGAGGCAGTAAACTCTACCCCTCTGCTCCAAGGGGATTAAAACAAATACTAAGAAATATTTGCAAAAAAGTTTTGTCCCAGGTCTGGACTCACCACGGCAGAGTCAGAGTTCAACAGCCGGCAGAGTGTTGCTAGCACAGCATAGATAAGGACTCTGGCTATAATTAATCTTTGGCACTCAGACGGCAAGTGAAGTGTGATGAAGGAAAGAACGTAAAAGATTTGTCTTTAATTTAGACGCGCATTAACGAGAGTAAACAACGTTCTTCGGTTGCAGACCGGAGGCGTAGTTTGTGATGTGGTGACGCGGGGCCGTGGCCGTGTGACCGTAGAGGTGTGGGGGAAGGACCGTGACAACGTCCTGCACAGGACTCACCTCTAGCTGCCATGTTTTGCGTGTCTATTTTTTGATGGGATGAGAATGCGCGTATGTGCCCAAGTGTGTGTATGAGTGTGCATGTGTGTAGTCATGCCAGTGTTGTGCAGCAGACCCCTCAGAGAGCTTCCTCTCCCAGAGCTCAGTTCCAGCTGAGCAGGCTTGAAGTGTATGGGCGTCCGAAGTGATTCTATCCATGGGGTGACAAAGATGTCATGCACAGTCACTGAATCTGTGTGGATGAGTGTCTGAGCTATGTCAGTGTGTGTGTGTGTGTGTGTGTGTTAGGTTCACGCGTATAGGTGTGTTTTGTTGTGTGTGTGTGTGAGAGAAAGAGAGAAAGCAAGAGAAAGAGAGAGAGAGACGGAGATACACTTTAGTTGACCTTGTCCTCTACTGCATTAGGCTTGGAAGGAGGTGCAAATATTGTGTGAAATGTAGCATTAGTGTGCATGTGTGAGTGTGCATGTGTTCAAGTGTGTTTGTGTGCATGTGTGGGTGTCTCTGTCGGTGTCACTGGTCCATAGATACACACACTCCTACAGGACACACGTCTTGTTTGGTGATAACAAACGAGCTGTCTCTCTGCTGCGAGCGCCGGTCTCCACGGGGCGCTAGCCTTCCCGGCTGAGCTCAACGTGGGTGATAAATCATTTCCTGTCTCCACTCCGCGCCGCACCCATTGGTCACTGCTCTGTCTCTGTCAGCTTGTCGCGTGATAGTTGAGGGGGTCCTATGAACAGAGACGGGATCAATCGATCAATCAGTGGAATATTATACTGTCTCCGTTATGTCAAGCAGGTATCCATATCTTGCTTGGTGTGATGTTCCACCATTCCCCAATCAATCAAATTGATTTCTATGCTTGTCACACTTTAGTCACACAATGCCAAAACACAGACTGAACCCAGACTAGTGCAGGGAAAACATGTTTCGACATGTTTTGTGTAGGAGAGACTGAAACCTTTTGTGGAATCAGACGGTTGTCTATGGCTTTTTGTATTTTTAGGGCAAAAGAGAAAGACTGTACTCTGAAAACAGCAGCGAGAGCAGACAAATAGTACAAATGTCTAGTACATTCTCCTGTGGCTGACATTTTCTTGACTTTTCATAAGAGAAACAAGATTAGACATTATAAAAAAGGAGCTTACTGCAGCACTTTCTCCCCGCACCCACTGGACCCACTCCGTCAAATGTTATCAAATTTAAACCTTGATAGTTTTATTAGATCTGCTCCCTCAGTGAAAGACTAATTATTAAGATTTGTTACAGGGGTGAATCTCTCTCTCTCTCTCTCTCTCTCTCTCTCTCTCTGTCTCCATCTCTCTCTCTCTCTCTCCCCTTCCTCAGTTTTGTTGGAAAGCAAAGGTTTTTGGTATTCTGAGAACGTTTAACTTGCCTGAGGAGACAATTTACAGGGTTATAAGTTCTCTCTTCCCTCTCTCTCTGGCTGGCCTGCCCTACCTGATTGAGTTGTACAGTAGCCGCCTAGGCACAGCACTGGCAGCATTTCAAAGGCTCTATTAGGCTCTACAGTATGATTGTCACTACAGCAATCTACCTGTCAGATCTATTATTGCAGTGTTTTACAGCGCAGTGAGAGAGGAGAGGAAGTGGTCATCGTCGGTTATGCTCTAGTTCAATGAATGTAGCGTAAAAAACAATCAAGCACATTTTTTAAGTTATTAAGTGCAGATTTGTCTTTTCTACTGTGTCATGCTACAGCACCTTTAGTTGAAAGACACTTCACCCAATCACCACCTCCACAGAGAGCCTTTGCATGTGGGACACCATCAGCGAAATGACTCTTCTTTTCAGCTCCATTCTTTTTAATGAATCATTCAGCTACAATAAGATGTGTGTACAGCAATTAAGAGAGTGTGCTGTGGACATGCCACACACACACACAGACACACGCACGTTGAAGTGTCTCTGCTGCTGCATATGACCTTTCACCCCTCGTTAAGATCCTTTGTTCACATTCCATCCCTCTATCCCTCGTTGGCTTGTAGTTGTAATTAAAACACGGCTGTCTCTCTGCAGTGGGAGACAACAGACAGAACAGCTGGTTGGATCCCGGCTCCCCCCGTTCCAACCATTAGATTGAGTTATGCCACTGTCTAATTCAATTAGCCTGCTGATTATTACAGAGATCTGAGAACAATGGCCTTGGATAATAAACACACAGCTTTGGAAGGAATCTGTGTATGTGTGTGTGTGTGTGTGTGTGTGTGTGTGTGTGTGTGTGTGTGTGTCTTACTATTTAACATTTAGCATTTACATACAATAAATGCCTGTAGAGCCATGTTAATTATCCTGCAGGGATGAGGTTGCACATTGCAAGTCATTTATTTACAGGCTCATTCATTCATTGTTGTGTTCTTCATTCAGCTCCGTCTGTCCGATCAGTGATACTGTAATGCTATTTGTGCAGGGCAAGGGGAAAGGGGAGCTGTGGGAGGATGGCACTCATGCCACTGTTTAATTCAGATGAAGGGTTGGGCTCCAATGTACTACTACTACTACTACTACTACTACTACTACACACACACACACACACACACACACACACACACACACATACACATTTGTCCGAGAAGGGGGATGGGTGCTACATAATTGACTCACAGCTCAGGGGACCAGGAAATGGATTCTTCTCTGAATTACAAGGTCTGGATGTCACAGTGTTTTGCTAAAGAGATGGATGAATGAATGAGGAAATAAATGAATCAACTCATATGAATGCACCATTCCTCGTGTCATCTGTCCTATGTATAGCTCCTTCTTCTGTATATGGCCATCTTATTCCCACGATACTGTCCCACGGCCTGGCTGTCAATCTCCCGATACCTTTGGGCTCCTCATGTTTTATGCAGCTGAATCAATAACAGTACAAAAGCAATGTGGGAAGCAGTGGTGCATCCTTGAGAGTGCTCTGTCATCTGGATAAGTAAGTAAAACTATATATATATATAGTCAAACAACAATTAGTTGGTGTTAACCAAAAGTTTATGTAGCCTCATTTCTATTTATAAAACGTGTTCATGGCTAATGTGTTTTATTGTGTGGAAATAGAACTTCAGGCTTCATCTAACAAGTCCCCATCCCATCAATTAAACCAGAAAGACCAAGATGAGGATGCGAGTGAACGCCTTTTTTTTTCTTTTTGCACTAAGCATTTGTATATTTTTTGTGGAGCATATCTTATGTATTTTTTATTCTTTTAACTTTATTACTTATCTGTGTTATTCTATGTTGTTGCTGTTCTATGTTACTTGGCTGCTGTGAAATTTCCCCTCAGGGATTAATAAAGTACCTACCTACCTTGACTTTTAGCTTTTTCTCTTATTCAAACCATTTTGTGCTTGATGCAGGGACCTTGTTCTCATAATGTGTTTGTCACCAAGCAATAGAGTTTCAGTCTTTTTCTTGAACCGCAGCCACATCTCTGGGTAACTCAGTCAGTCCAGAGCCCAGAGTCTGACAATCCCATTACACAACAGACTGATAGTCTGTAGAGGGAAAATGCTCTGCAGATTATTTGTCTTTTACTCAGTGAGAAAGTGCTGTAGTGATGTATGGATATTAGTGCACAGTGTTTGTCTGTGTGGGTCTGTGCATGTGTGTGTTATGAGACGTGCAAACTTTACCTGCTCCCTGGTGTGTCTGGCATCGGCCCCAGCCTGTGTGTGTGTGTGTGTGTGTGTGTGGAGGTCGTCCAGAGAGTTGCTGTGCTGCGATCAGAGCACGGAGAGAAAAAACGCTTGTACCTGCTGAGAGAGAGAGAGCTTCAATTAGCCTGCCTGCCATTCCCTTACTCCGTCAAAGAGCAATGTAACTCAACTAGCCACCTTCACTGAATAGAATAGAATAGGAAGAGCACTGTCAGGGTTTTGTTCCCACGCTTCCCCTGGACTTATTGCCCCCCCCATCATTTGATTCTTTATGGCTTTGATTAAAGGGGCATAAACAGAGCAGTAAACCTGCACACTGTTGCACCTTTTGCCCTCAGCTCTGCCAAGACCCCTTTTAGCTCCAATGACTTCCTAATGAATAGGAAGTGGTTGGTGTGTGTGTTGTGAGTTGTGTGTGTGTGTGTGTGTGTGTGTCTGTGTGTCTGTGTGCATGCTATCTTAACCTAATCTGCTTAATGAAAGTGGCAACATGAATCAGCCACAGATCAGCTCCACTGCTCATTCTGCTGTTTTCTATCGTCATCCACGGCGCTCGCTCGCCCACCATTTTGTCTGTCGCTGTTGTTGATGGACATGATGGGAGGCTAGTTGAAGGCGGCTAGCCTGTGTAATATACTGCTGATTGTTATTCTGCTGGCGTGTATGATGGAACAGCAGCTGTTATTACTGTGGTTGGCCCTCCTAGGGTGAAAGAGCTTACTGATTTCTGTACCATCAACGTTTTTCCTTACTTGGCATGGTGATTGAAGTTTTTTTATTCATGCATTCTTCCAAAAATATAAACATGTAATTTTCTTCTGAATGATTTACCTGTTGATGCATTGCCTTTATTGCATGCCATTGGATCGGTTTGTTGCTTTCACATAATTTCTTTCTGTCTGATTTATTTGTGTACATTTATTTGTGTAACAATTTGATAAAATGCACAACATGGTAAATACGTGATACTGCATTAATTAAAGAACACAAAATAGTCAAATAAATAAATAAATAAATACACTTAGTCTCCCCAGTCACAGCAGCTCAAGGATACATGCATCATACACACTAAGGCAGCAGGACAGAGGGGAACGTATACAAGTCTGTAGGTGGGTAGAAAGACTGACTGACAGACAAGTGCTGCCAGGGTGGCAGGAGGTCAGGCAACCATTCACAAGGTTAGACAAGCAAGAAGAAAGCAAGAGAGACAGATGGACAGGCAGACAGGCAGGTAGACAGGCAGGAGGGTTCACCAGGCCAGCGCAGCAGCCAGGGTCTCCCACCAGCCTACATTATTGATGGGCTCTTTGACAAGCTGCTGCTCCCGCTCGCTTCCAAACATTAATTGTTCGATGTTTGTGGGGGTTGGTTCCTTTCTCGCCTTAATCCTGGTGCCACCTGGAAGGTAGATATATTGCAATCCAAATAACCAATCCAATTCAAACTATAATAACTATATAATCTTTAGTAGAGGCCAATGTAAAATGGCCCAAACTTTACAAGCTCAAAGTTACACTAATGCTATTGTAGTTCTTCTGAGACAAAACCTTATCTGCCTGCCATGAGGGATACATGTAGATCTATTTGTGGGCCTGTTTCTCTGCTCCAGACATCAGTACTTCCTGGAGAGGAGAAGACGCCTGAGGATGTTCATCCAGTGGAAATCGTTAACTGACTGCCGGCTATCCTGGCGTCAGGATTTCAAACAATTACACCTCCATTCAAACAGATTTGTTGAGCTGCAGCTTGCTGTTCATATATTAAAAACGACTAACTGAAAACAATTACATCCATAATTAAACGTATGGAATGGATATCACTTCACCTTAGGAGTTAATGGGTTTAGCTTCCATAGTGGAGTTAAACTGACCCCCCAGTATAAGGGGGGGCTGTGGTTGCTGTGATTGGACGTTTTGATGAGGCTGCTGAGGGTAATGGGGGGTGGGATCAATGCAAACCTATCCCAAGGTCAGGGACTGATCGAACAGAGGTAATGAACGTTGAAAAAGGAAGCGGTAATTGGAGGAAGAGGGATGAAGACAGAGATAGCCAGCACCCCCCCCCTTCATGTTTGATATGGTAAATATAACAACTGAAGTAGGGATAGAGAAAAGGCAGAAAAGAAAGACGGCTAGATTGGATGGATTGTCAATGGACAAAGTCTAAGACAGAATGAGAGAGAGAGAAAGAGAGAGAGAGAGACATAGAGATAGAGGGAGAGAGAGAGTTCCTTCGGGCAGCAGAAAAGACAAACAGCAGACTGAGTGGGAGGTCCCTGGGCTCATCTCCAATGCATGTTGCCCTGCATTAGCACTACAGCCAGAGAGAGAGAGAGAGAGAGAGAGAGAGAGAGAGAGGGAGAGAGAGAGAGAGAGAGAGAGAGAGAGAGAGAGAGAGAGAGAGAGAGAGAGAGAGGGAGAGAGAGAGAGAGAGAGAGAGAGAGAGAGAGAGAGAGGGAGAGAGAGAGAGAGAGAGAGAGAGAGAGAGAGAGAGAGAGAGAGAGAGAGAGAGAGAGAGAGAGAGAGAGAGAACCTTGATAGATGAAAGTCTCCATCCATCCATCCATTATTCATTGGTGAATTAGATCTCGACTGAATGGAGCAGAGGAGAAGAGGAGAGAGGAGGAGGGGGAGAGATGGGAGTGCATGGGCTGGGTTACAGGAGGATAGCAAGTGTTGTGGCATTAAGAAGGGGTGAGGAGTTCAGTTGAGGATGTGTCTACAGACTACAGCAGGGAGGGTATTTTTAGGTAGTTGTTTTTTTTGACAGGGCTGTAAGGAATCTGGGAGTCTGGGAGGTGAGGATTTCCACTGGAGCAAATTTGGACTGTTGAAGACAGGAAGGAGAGGTGGTTCAGGGAGTGAGAGGGTAAAGTAAGAAGGAGAGGTGGCAGGAGCTGGGGTGCAGAGAGGGGCGTGACGGGGGTGCAGAGAGGGGGAGAAGGGTAAAGGAAAGCTATGTGGTCTCAAGGTCCTGGGGCCCTCTTAGTCCTTTAATGTAGTTATGAGGGCTTATGAGGGTTATGAGTACCGTAGTCAACAACTTGTCATCACTACATCTCTCTCTGTGTGTCTGTGTGTGCGTGTGAACACATATGAATGTGCACATGTGTGCTGGCCTTGCCAATGATCTCCATGCCTTATGAACATGCTGCCACTGGTATGAACATGATGACAATAGGCTGCTATCCAGCCTTGATCTGTACATCATGAGGACAGACAGAAGCCAAACACTCATCCTATGGCTGGCTGTCAGCCAACACTGAATGGTTTTCTCATACAAGTCTTTTACTGCCATCAGAATACAGTCCTAGAAAGGTTAAATAAACAAAATGTGTAGATCATGTGAATTGGCTGTTTGCCAAGCTCTAACCTAGAGATCATATGCATGGATCTGCTCTTGGCCCGCAGTGATCTCTACCTAATATGGAAGGAATGCTAGACAGAATGTGAACGTGATGAGGACTGTCTGTTTGATTATGAATCAGCTGTCGAGGTCTCAGGGGTGACATTTTATTTGTTTAGCATTAGCTAAACCTCTGTTGTGAGGGAAATTACTGTTTTTAATCAGCAGCGAGACGCCTAATCAACAGCCTCAGCTGCCAACCAGCAGATCAGTCACGCTTTGTCCAATGTAACCTTTCAGTTAGCCGACTGCATGTCATCAATCTAGCACGGCTTCACAAGAGGTTGATTTGATAGATTAATGTGAATAGTTTATCTACTATTTTACTGAGGTGAATGATGATCAGCTGAAAATGAAAATAATGGAATGGAAATAATTATCATTAGATTAGCAATAGCAGATGTTATATTTGGATATCACGGATGCTGATATGGTCCCATCAGTCTTGTATTCAAGTCAGTCTAAGAGTGATGATCGGGAAACTATAAGGCAAAAGGGAGAAGTGATGATGGATAGAGAGAAGAATAGACACACATGACCTTGTCTCTGCTCTACACATGCATTCTGTCACACACATGCACAGACAAGCACGCACGCATGCATGTATGCAGACACGCACCCATGCAGAAATGCACATACACCGAGTCACACATAGACACACATGCACACAGTAGAGGCAGGGACTATGGGGGGCGTGGGTGTGATTGTGAGCTATAGGCGATGACAGCAGTGCCATATGCTGAGGTATTTCTGCTGTCTTTGTACTGTGATTACATCTAATGCAATCACTACACACTGCCCACTGCTGCAAGCACTCACGCTTTCCACAATGCTGTTGTAGGGAAATGAGAAAACCTTCACGCATTACAACCAGGTTTCCCACTCACACACAGCCATTTGTCAGGGTGTCAATTTCCAGTCCTGTTTTTTGCATGAACTCTGTCCACTGAGATGCTGACCAGGATGTGGCTTTATTTTCAGTATTTTGTTTCTAATGTGTTTATTGAAGCACAGACATTAGACATCATGTGTAAGTTCAACAAGTACATTTTCTCAAATGGAAAGTAAACAAATACAGCATAAACATCAATTAAAATAAATCACAAAGGGAAGAAAAAAATAATAAGATACAATAAATAAATACATTTGTATTAATTGTGTTCATAGTAAGTATATGCAGTAATTTATGAATTGATGTATTTGTTCTGTGTGTGTGTGGTTTTGGAGAGGATGGTTTCATGTTGTTGTTGTCTGTGCTAGTGGGTGAGTCGGGCATTGCAGAAGACACAGTGTCCTTCAACGTGACAATCTGCTGCATAGTCTCTCTGGAGAGGCAGCTCGAGACCGGTAGATGATTGGTTCAGAGGAATGAAATCATGTGGAAAAAAGTCCCAACCACATGAAGAGATTATGATAGAGCTCCCTCCTCATCCCTGTATTGCTGTATTAACTCTCAACTGATTGTAGACAGAATTACCGGACTCCGCGCTACACCTGGCAGCAGATGGATCTGTGCCAGAGCTGGCATTGGGTGGAAACATTTCTCTAGCAGCAGAGTATGACTTTATATTGAGTCTCGCCCCGTGGGGTCGGTGCAAGTGGATTGCGCGTGTATGGATGGCGGGATACAGAGGTGGCCCATATTTGTGTTTGATGTGATCTCTTCATATTCAATTCTGGGTCTAGCCCTGGGCAAAACCAGAGAGAGAAAATGACAGTGAGGGGAAGAGAGAGAACAACAGAGGTGACATTGATAGTAATTGAAGGACAGAGAGCTAAAACCTCGCAGAGCCTCTTTTCCTAGATGCTACCATTACTTACACAAAGGAGGAAAATGTCAGGTAAACATGACAGCTTGCCAAACCTCTGTTTACTGCTACTCTTCATGCTTTAATGATAAACGTTTATTGGAACAGCTTGAAGAAGACTGGGCTGAATTAGTGAATTGTACTCCCTACATTCAATAAATTCATAACAAAGGAGTTTGTGCATTTGAATACAATCCACTTCTCAATTGCTCTCCGAAGCTGGCAGCAATAGACGGTCACACTGTGAATCTAATACATTGGAGGTCAGGGGATGATTCATTCGGAGGCAGAAGAATATTGGCACAAATATGATTTCTGCCCATAAGACCTCCTTCTAATCCACAGACAGGAGGAAAGAGAGACATATCAATAATTCACAGCTATTGTTCCCCCCGAGACTGCCTGCCTGTTTTTATATTAAATGTTAAATTATTAACAGTGTGTGAAATTGGAAATATAGTGAATCTCACTCTGACGCTCATGAGCCTTCAAAAGAGTGTCCCGCTTACTGACAACCACAGTAGAGCCAATAACAAGTAGATGGTAAGTAGGAGGTAAATGATTTTATGGTTTTATGGTAGAAGTTAGAGAGAGATAAGACACTGAAATGCCCTCCTGACTGCTGATACACACCCAGGACACACACACACAAACATTGCTGAGAGCGAAGTAGCCATGTCAAGAGTGAGAGCGTTCCTCCTTCTCAACACTTCCTCTTCACCGTGCCTGCTGCCATATGCTGGCCTGAGGGAATATGCATATTTCATACCCTCCTCAACATGTGGCTGATGTGTTCATGATGTGTGTTAATAATAACCAATTACTTCAGTGTTGGCAGGACTGACTAACTGTTCGTCCTGTGTGTACCTTCTCTTTACTGTCTGATTTTGCCTCATGGTCTATTTGTCTGAATGCCTTTACATCTACTAAGTCGCTCAGTTGTTTTTATGTGTTGCTTTTCATGTGCCGCCAAGGGAAAACATTTCAAATACCGACGTAATATTGAAATACTGCAATGCGGGTTTGACTACATATCTCCCCAATTTCCCTCCATCATCTTAAGAAATAACCCCTTGACTTCCAACCAGCTCCATTACAGACAAAAGGGCTCCCTTAGTGGCTTTTCAGTAGAAACAACAGTTTGTGTCTATTTTGCATTTCCTCCTCAGGGCAAACTGCACGGCTTCTTCTTGACAAGTGCCATCTGATAATTAGGCCTCATAATCACCCGATTAGTATGCAGCTCAACTGAGCAGAGAGCAGCTTATTGTTCCCCTGACATGGGCAGCAGCCCATTTATGAGGGAATTATTGTACATTTCTTGTTAGGGTTTTCATGAGAATGAATCTTATGTCTAATGACTCAAATCATTGAATTGTTCATCTCGGGAACAATTGTTTTCAATGTAGCAGACAAGTCGCGACACAAAGTTGGCGCAGTTTCGATAAATGAAATCCTCAGGAAAGCATCACACCATCGGGGGCACTGCATCATGTAGGTGGTTTGATTGTAGCACTTCTACAGTCACAGACAACAGAGGTGGACTTCCTCCGTCGTAGTTACCAAGGCACCAAGAAAGGGACCAGAATCACTTGAGCTTTGTTTTGTTCCTGTGACATTCAGTCCCCCCCAAACACTATAAACAATAGAGAGCTGGGGTGTTAGGTTGAATGTTAATACCGTCTTGTGAAAGCGTTCTAATATCCCAAGGGAAACCAAACAAATAAATGGGGAAGGCACCTAAGTCACACTTGGCAGTATGAAAGAAAATGCTGAATCATGGTGGTAATTTGTGTACTGAGACTTTTAAAATGCTTCTAGCTGAGGATGTGGATATACTGCAAAGGGAGGGGGGGGGGTGCCTCTACTGCAATCCCACTCTCCGATATTTTACAAAGGCAATTAGGCTGATAGGAATTCTTTATTACCCAGAGAAAGAGAGTATTTATGTATGTGTACTATGTACACGTATAACCTTGACTACCTGGCTGCACCTACTGGCTGAGGGTTTGTTGTTGCTGCCAGCTGCCATGTCAACATGTCTCTCTCTACCTGTTTCAGTCTGGATGTTCAAAACGAACCATGCACCATCATAAACAGATTATGTCCTCCTGCTGCGTTTGTCATTCAGACTTAAAAAGCACGAGTGGTTGTCATTCTTACTATGAAATTGCCTCGTCTTTGGCTACAGTGTGTGTGTGTGTGTGTGTGTGTGTGTGTGTGTGTGTGTGTGTGTGTGTGTGTGTGTGTGTGTGTGTGTTAGTGTGTGTCGGCTTTTTATGGGTCGGTGTGTCTCTATGTACCTGAAAATGCCAACCTGATACTGTTTGCTCCGGGGCTTTAGGAGGCCTAGACTCAGTGAAACTCATCAACTACTACACTCTCTCACACACACACACACACACACACACACACACACACACACACACACACACACACACACACACACACACACACACACACACACACACACACACACACACACACACGCCTTCCCACTCCACACACACCTTTCTGAAACCACCAAAGTCTCCAGTTCAGCTACACACCGTGAAGATAAAGCTCCTTTGTGGCGGTCTATTTGTACCAAGGCCAGATGAAGAGGATGAATGGGAATACGGAGCAGCAGTGGTCGGCGGTGGTAGACAGACAGAGGCCTCCTCTCTCCTCCATGCTGCTCTTTAAACTCAGCCAGCATCTGCCCCATGCTGCTTGACAGGCACAGCCCCCCCCACCCCTCTCCCCCCGATACACACACACACACACACACACACACACACTATATGTCGTTCAATTTGCAGTGTATTGTTGTATGCAATTTGTATGTATCATATACATTTATTCCACAGCATGTCCCACAATCAAGCCCCATATGTGCCCCATATGCTGCCCCAACCCCCCAACACACACACACACACACACACACACACACACACACATACACACACACACACACACACACACACACACACACAAACAAAGTCATCTGCCTTCCTCTTATTAGCCTAAACATTCTCTAATGGTTTGACGATTACTTCCTGTTGTTTCTGAGAGTGTTGATTGGTGGACAGTGTCATCTGATTAAATGTCCACAGATTGAAAGCCAAACATGGAAAGCATGATGTGCTCTGATCAAGATTTACATTTAAAATGACCAGAATTCAGTCCAGAATAGATTCACTAAGAATGCTTTGTAATAGTCATGATTATTTTTTTGTATTATGCTTTGTACTAACTTTGGTACTTCCTGCTCGTGTTAAACATGTTAACAATATGAGTTACTCTCCTGCACGGTGAGGTCAATATCCTCCTAATCCAATTGCATCAGGAAATAGCTCCTAATCTAATAACAACAAGTATTGGATTCCTCACTGTCCTGCGGGGTAAGGTAAGATGGGCAGTATGACTCGTCATTCATAAGCAGAGGTCCAGTGAGGAAATGGAATCAGATATTTCAATGGGAAACTAAACCTCAGAAATCAAACAGCTTGAATGAACTTTACTTAACTTTAAGGGCTTTGGTGAAGCACAGTGGATCAGATGATAAGAACTATGCATGAAGTAAAAGAGTGTGAAGCTAATCTGTGTACCCATATCAGTATATATGGAGTCTAGATTTCTATTGCTGTGAGAACTTACATTCAAATATCAGCTCTATCAGTCTTGGCATGAGACGGTTGTAAATGTCTTAGTTCAGTCTCAGTCACTCTCAGTGCTAATCTGTCCAGCCTTAGTAGCACACTGTCTTGTTCTCGTTTCCAAGTATAGTTTCTAGCCCTTGTGCAATCTCTCCCTCCCTCCTTTCCTCTTCACTCCCCCTCCTCATTTCATCTTTATTCCCCCATTCCATCCTCTCTTCATCTATCACTCTTCCTCATTTTCTGTTCCCCTTACACCCTTGATTGGTCAGCCACTCGTCTTTTACCTTCTCTCTTCCTTCTCTCTTTGACCCCTTGCTAACCCCTCTCCCCATTTCCTCCCCTACCTCATCCCGCTCACCCTCTGTTCTTCCATTCCTGCTTCCCTACTTCCTCGCTCCATCCTTCACCTCTTTCCCTCGCTACCTTCCTCCCTCGTTCCCATCCAACCACATAAAACAAACCTGGTGCCATACATGACCCCATTACATAAATATTCCACATCCGTCACCTCTCTGACCTCATCAGCCTACTACACCTCCACCGCGTTTTGGTACATTTGATTCTACTCACATTAATATTTTGCTCCTTTCCACCAAATCTATGCGTTTCTTTGTCAGTAAAGGTGTGAAACAGCTCCGTTAAAACCAGTCCTGACTGAACCCTTTACCTCAGATAGTCAATTTCATATTGTAGTGGTCTATATAACATGGGAGATAAATGATTTTGATTAATCTGGTGTTGACCTGGTTCAAACCTTCAGGCTATGTGATGAAATTGCGGCGGTACCCAAGGAAACCTGATGAGCCTGATATAAAGAAAAATATACAATATTCTTATATCATACACTACTATATGAAAAATACTTGTGCTTTACCTTTTTGGCAGTTACTATCACGTGTGTTTTTTTCTGGATATGAACTGTGAATGACTCAGTAAGTAAGTAACGATGAGTTTATTTTCATCAGTGATTTAAATGATACAGGCCTGCATGACATTCCTCATGATGTCTCAGTACACACAGAGCCGGTTGTTTTTATAGTCCAAGGGATATTGGGAAATGCCACTGTGCTGATCTGGAATATCGCCATGTGCCCTCTGACATATGAGATTGTGGTATTTGTAAGATGCATTAAGGTGTGTCTGGCTATAATGTCAGCTCTACCCGACTGAGTTTCCAGAGACATTGAAAAGTTTGCTGTCCCTCTGTGAGAAAAAAAATGCCCTGTTTCATGTTTGCTAATCTGCTAGCTACCAACTATCTGTCTGGCTCAGGAATGTGTGCGAGTGTGTGACTTTGTGAGCGTGTGCGAGTTTGTGAGGGTGTGTGTCTGTGTGTCTTCCTGAGTGTTTATGCCTTGCATTTCAGTTCATTTTCCCCTCAAAGTGAGGCTGTTTAGTGTGGCTCTTATCGAGAGTTTGCAGCTGCTGTTGTGAGCATGCCAGGGCAGTCTGGAGGGACACACACACATGGGCACGCATGAGCACATGCACCTGCACACACACACCTTGGTTTGCCTATAGCATGCTGACTAAGGCCCACACCACCAAGCTCCACAAATAACACCATGTTGTTATATTACAGTATGATCTTGTTCAGCTATTAACAGCATAATTTCTATTCATACAGTTCGTTCTAATAATATCTACTTTACTCAGTAGTAGCCAGCGATCATCACAATCAATAATAGTAGTTATGGTGATCAATATTGTGGTACATACTAACTGTGTGCGCTAACATCCCCTGAACTCATTGACGTCAGAAGTGGAACTGTAAGTATACTATATTATTTAGTACTCAACATGGTCTTTCTGTGACATATGATGACGTATCTCCAGCGACATTCTCAAGCTCATGGATGACGATGTATTTCAAGCTATGGCATCATCCATGCTGTTGGTATGCTAGCTATAATGTTACGCCACTGACCCCCCCTGTTCATGGCGTGGCCACCCTGTAGGGCTAATGCATACTGAATTTCCTCTACCTCCACAGAGCGGCCTGGCTGCGTCCTGCCATGGTTACAGTAGTGTTGCCTGGCTCTTATTCCGTCTAGATTAATGGCCCCAGCTTGGACTATTGACACAGCACTTATCTTGTTTTTATGAGCAGAGCTGCTTCTATCTATAAAGCTTAGTGACACATGTGCACCTTCCCAGACACACACACACACATGCACGCACATACACCTTACTGAGGTTGCTCACCTACAGTTAGGCTATTGTTATACATGCCATTTACTCTCTGTAACTCTGCAGATGTTTCCACCCCAGTCCTAATGGCTTGAAGCGCAAGACAAAGCAAAGAGCTGAGGTGGTGTGTTGTACAGTACACCCACCACACTGCCTGAGGAGACTGCAGAGAGACAGACAAACAATGATATTTAATGCTCAGCGACTCTGGAAATGGGAATAGAGATTTACATATAATGACACCTCATTTCTTATTAAACACACAACCTCTTTTAGCGGCAAACGCTCGGATCAGAAGCCGTCTCAAACACCAGAGAGAAACAAGAGTAGAGACAGAGACCTGCTTGTTAAGTACAATCAGTTACAGAGCAGGTACACAGAGCCGTGTAGGGGTAATGTTTGTATTGTTATGCAGCTCTGTGGCAGATCAGAGAGAGAGAGAGAGAGCGAGCGAGAGAAGGTGAGATATTCCTGCAGGCTTCACTTACTGTCTACCTGGAGGATCAAACACACACAGTGAACCAAACATCACAGTCACCGTCAGCCACAGTTAGGCTAACAGATTGCCTTGCCTAAACTTGTGTCTGTCAAAGTGAGGGGGATGACACAAAAACACATACAAGCGTGTGTGTGTGTGTGTGTGTGTGTGTGTGTGTGTGTGTGTGTGTGTGTGTGTGTGTGTGTGTGTGTTGGGGGGGCGGGGGGGGAGGGGGGGAGGGGGGTGGGGTGGAAAGACAAAGGGACAGATTGACTGGTGTGATACAAACTCTATTACACCTACAACCTGTGCAGCCGATCCCAGCCCGTGCTGAGGTGCCTCTATTGGTATCCTGATTCACACACACACACACACACACACACACACACACACACACACACACACACACACACACACACACACACACACACACACACACACACACATGCTATGACTGACCGATAGATATGCTGGGTAATAAGTGGAACAAAACGCTCTAATAGAACTGTGTTTTCCTCCAGATAGCTTTTGACACAGTCTGCTGAGCCTCACCGGTCCCACCAGACCAAACTACAAATATTCCAATATCTCATCTTGTTTTTAGAAATTGAATATATTCTTAAAGGCGTGTAGTGGATTCACACATTTCAGTGGAGATGTATTTCCACAGAGATATGTTACTAAATTACATTTTCCTCCATTTGAGCGGGAAATGGAGAAGTGTAGAAAGGGGCAGATTTCCTTGACTCCATGGTGCTCAGGGTAGTTTAACAATAACAACAAAGTTTAATGGAAGTGCAGTTATGCCGTTTCTGCATACTGTAGCTGAGATCATTGAATTTAGGCGGAGTAGCTAATTGGGATACAAATAAACACAAATAAATAAAGTTTAATAACTGCATTTCGGTGACATGTAGGTGGAATTAGCTGGTCTAGAGCTAGTATTTACAACAGCAGTAGAAAGACAACTGTAGATTGTACTTTTCTTCCTCTCCCGACTCAGGAAATAAACTATACTGTAGGCCAGGGTGGTTTAGACTCTCAGATCCACAGATGATAGCCCGCCAGACACATACTGAACTGGTTGGCCATGACAATACATCCCCGCTGAACAGCAGCTGCTTGATTTCAGTCACGATTGGCTAAGGTGTGAGTTGATGGTTGTGATTGGTTGATGGTGGTTGGATACAGGCTGGCGATGCTAGCCGCCTGGTTGCCTGGATACAGCCGTCCCTCATTGTGTGAATGGCCTTGGCAGAGTGACGGACAGCATAAGTGCTCTGCAGAGGAATCTGTCAATCTGTTGACTGCTGAGAATCTCTTCATCCATTTATCTGGTGGATCTGTCTCATTCTCATTCTGTGTATCTCTGTAACTCTTTATCTCACTCTTGTTCTCATTCTTTTTCTCTTCATCACTCTATCTATTGATCCATCAATCAAATAAATACATAGACAAATAGGCAAGCAAGTAAACAAGCAAAAAAAACAAATTCAGCCGTTCTTCAAATTCTTCAAGTTTCGAACATCAGTACTTTGTACCTTATGATTCTTGTATGCCTTTGTTGAATACTGAATTCTGACTGGCCAATGTAAATTTATTGGCCAAGTACATTTGCACATACAAGGAATTTGACTCGGTGACTTTGCATTAAAAAACAGAATAAAGAAACTCAAACAATCAGTGTTTTTTAATGCTGTTTTTAATGCTGAGTCAAATTCCTTATATGTGCGAATGAACTTTTGAAATTTGATTCTGATTCTGATTGGGATGATGCGTTCATTGGCCAGTAAATCATGTAATCATGAGATCTGTTGCAAGTGCGCTGAACTGGAGCTTGTGCCAAAAAGACGTTACTCCTTGGCTAATGCAGTCACTCCTGCTGGGCTCCTGGGACACTCCTGCTTTTTTTATGGTGGAAGCTTGTAAATGACCTAACTTGTAATAAATCAATACTTTCTGTCACTGATTAACGTCTTTGGTGAGTAGCCATGTAATACGCGGGATAATGTACAGGAAGCCTGTCAATATTGCAAAATAAGCCCCTTACGTTTAACACATTGTATGAGCTTTTGTTTGAGAAAGCCAAATATGCGGCTCAGCAGATAAGAAGACGCGGCGTTCTTGTTGAGTCAGTGAGCCGCTAGCTGTACCAGTAAGCCTTATGTGGTGCTGCATAGTCGGGCTGGCCTCCAAACTTTGAGCTTAGCAGGCTGCTTGCTAATTTGTCCAGGACTGCG